>JAGPOW010000229.1:35464877-35502646 GCA_030014935.1 Caiman crocodilus
GCTTGGCCTAGTTTGTTGTGTGGTAAAGTTGGGATGGGACGATACTGAGCTTAAGTTTAGTTTCCATTAAGATCAGTTATTGAATAGAAACAAAGCAACTGGTATCATTGTGGAAAATAACATACCTTTTACCTGTACTCTCTGTGTGTGTGTGTGTATGTGAGTGTGTGCGCGCGCGCATTTTGAAATTGGTAATATCATGACCTTTCCTGAAATCCCAGGAAGACCATGCTGTGTTAGGTTTGTTTTACTGCCCCATGAGACAACAGCAGGAAGGGACTGTCAGAACTCCCCATCCCTCCCTTCCACCCTTCACCAACAGGGAATAGAAGTTAATGGCTAATGCTTTCTTTTGGTGCATGAAAGGCAGCAGGGTAAATCTTCAAATATCAGCCACTAGCTGATTTTCTAAGACATACATATCCTGTCAGAAGGTACTAATAAGCCCTTCAGGGCTAAGGGCAATAGTCACTGAAAAAAAATAAGTCTAGCATCTCTGGAAATGCCAAAACAAGAGATTTGAGAAATCTGCTTTGCCTGCCCAATACAGGAGCTAGACTTATTTTAGTGAGTCTTGCCCTCAAATAAATCCCTTTTTGTTGTTTAGGTGTTAGTAAGATGAGATGCCTACTGTGAAAATAAGTTGATATATTTACTACTGTGAGAATAACAAAATAGAGTTTATCTGGAGATTTTTGTACTATGTTGTGTATTTTTATATATATTAAATACATATATAAATATACACATGCACGCACACATCACATATATCTCTTGGAGTTGATGTGATTTTTAAAAAATATATATAATTGCAGCCACAATCATTTTCATTGTGACTGGAAGAGTGAATCTGAACAAAAGCCACTAAGAGTGATGGGGGGAGATAAAGCATGCAAGAGGGTGGCTGCTCAGTTATTTTTCTACAGTGCTTTTTTTTTTTTTTTTTGGCATACAGCTTTAAGTGCACTTTCCTGAATTACACTTCCATTTCTTGTTAGACTTGAAGTTTCTAAAGCTTTTTTTGTGTACCACTAAACAGAGAACTTTAACTTTTCTGTGAAATTGATGTACGTCATAAAATACTTGCAGTTGTTATTAAAAAAATAAAAAAGATGACGCAGTGACTGTGCAGACCTCCTTAAGCATCTGATTGTGTAGTATTTACAGGAACCATTGTGAGCTAATATTTGTTTTCTTCGTTTAATCACTAATTGAGTTTGGCTACATGTTCACTGCTATGGACTGGATTTCTGGCCCGGTTTTGCTTGATTTGTTTTCTTATCTGCTGCTTAGTATTCTGCTTTCTTTAATGTAATAATGCCCAGTGAATTATATTCTTGACATATTCCATTAATGCAGCAGTTTCTTTGCTGCTTTCTAAAGATTTTCAAATGTGAACAGAGGGAAATTGAATGTTGTCCTATTTTCATTGTCCAGCCCAAATGCTGAGTTCAGTGTCTAATGCTGCCTCTACAGATTTTGCTTTGCAACTGATTTTTTTAACCTTCTTTTCTGACTCATTAGTTTTATCCTATATGCTAAAACTCCAAAGGAGGAATTGGTAAGATCATTGTTTTACTTGCATCTGATGATATTCATATGCAAACCAAATGCATAATAAAACAGTAAAAATAGTAAGAAAATGAAAGAAAGCAAAACTAGTAATAGGTGATGCATATTCATTTATTAATATCTGAATACTTGTATCCTGTCTTTCAGCTATAACTTAGTTCAGAGTCTTAGGATAGGGCTGTCCAACTTCTAAGGGGCTGGAGGCTGAGCACCAGAGTGAGTTAGTTACAGGCTACCTTCCCCTGCCGCTCACGTGGTACATTGACATCCCCTTCCCTTACTGCGTTGTGCAGGAGCTACTGCCTCACATGCCCCCCTTCCCCCCAGCAGCTGCACTGGCCCACTATCTGGGCAAGAGCAAGCGGCAAAAGCCAGAGGAGAGAGGGAGACTAGTTGCTGGTGCAGGATCTGGTGGCTGGGCAGGTAACAGGGCCACAATTTAACCTCTCTCAGGCTGTCCAGTTGGACAGCCCTCTATACAATATGTTCATATCTTCATATTCCAAGAGTTAAAAGTACTTACTGTGCATCAGTTGAGCTGCGATAATTCTGTGTGTTCACTCTATACCACGTGAAGTAGAAGCTAAACAGCAGCACTTTAGAAGTTGTTTTTTTCATTCGGGAGTAAACTATCCTGGTTTAGCTTTCAGTTAACTGCAGAAGAGAGCAGATTTATGCATTATTGTGCATCTGGTAATCCATGGTAAGTCTGCTTCCTTTTTTGCCCCTTCCCCTGCTTGTTTTGAACTCTTAAAAAAAAAAAAAATGTTGTCCACTTGCTCAATCTCAGAAAATATATACGTGTGTATGGAAAAACCCTTGATACCATGATAGGTAATGGAATAGTTTAACATCCTTAATTCAATTTGCTTGAGTGAGCTACCATCAGAGGTTGGCTCTTCATGGTCTTGTATTAAACTTCTGGTACCATCATGGACACTCGACACATGATCCAAGTGACTGAGCTTTGAAAGCCTTTCAGTAGGTGCTGTCAGTTAAACATTTAAGACAGTTTGAGGCTGGGGGGCGGGAAGAGAAAGGCGGGTAGTTGCCTTGTTGCTTGTTATATCTCTAGAGAATTTCTGTCTTTAAGTCTGGCTTCTGCAACCACTAACAATGTAACCCTACACTGAATGTAGGGATGTAAGAAAGTCGGAAGAAAGCATACAAGGAGATGCTATTACTTTTTTTATGAATTAGGAAGTGTTTTAAAACTAGAGAAAACTATAAATGGACATTTTTACTGCTTCAAGGAACAATTGCTTGTTTATGCTGAACAGATTACCTTTTCCTCTCCTGAACCATGGAAGTGCATGGATCGTATTGGTCATGAAGGAAGTATCTTTATTAAAGAAGGTAAGAAACATGAAAACTGAATTGTGTGCGCTCCCACTGAACTCCATTATGTTGGAATGTCTTTCTGGGATGTGGTTCTCCTTCCTTCTTATTGTACTCAAGGTTTCTTAGATAAGGGTGAAGGCCTCTTCTTTGTATCTAAAATAATGATAAAGCCTGTTAAAGCTGCCCCAATCTTGAATTATAGTAATCTAGCATGCACCTTTAGTATTGGAAGAAAGATTTCTGAAAGGAGATGGAAGATTCTTGAAGTGTAAGAACTATTTGCTTTTATAGTTTAATATACCGTCAGCAATAATGATCTTGTTATCATGACCTGAATGGGAAAATGTATTCCCAGATTAAATTGACAACTTAAAAGACTGGAGAGCTCCAAGTTTGATAATAGCTTTGACATATGAACAGTGGTGACACTTGGCACCACTGTTCATATGCACAGTAGAACCGGTCTACTGTACATTAGTGTCACATAAAAGGTGTGTGCTGGCACTACTGTGCAGTAGCAACACTTATGTTACTTTAATGCATGTGTAGATGTGCCTATTGGCAATGAAATGCGCTTACACCCCAGGCAGTCCCAATTATCTATCCCAAGGTTCTTAAAAGCTCAGGCATCATCTGGGATGCAGCCTGCCTCTAGTTTGACCTACTTTTTAATAATGTGGTAAGACAGCCATGCAATCAACATTTTCTAGGAGTTGGGCCCTTTTTCCAACTCCTTTGAATTTTTTGAGTCATTGGTCTCCAAAGACGCTGAGACTAGAAAGGAAATAACTATTTTTACTTCCACGCTAGATACAAAAGTCAGGTTTCCATGCCTCCTCTCCCTTCCCCCCTAGCTAAATTCAGTTGTGGTTCATTTACCTTTGCTAGTTCTAAGGCGTTTAGGAATTAGAGGTGGGGAAGGAAGAAGGGTTTTCATCTTCAATGGAACTAAAAATCTGAAGTTGTGGGGCTTTTTCCACTGGCTACATAAATTCAAAATGGCCAGAGCTCTTGTGGTGTAAAGAAGGGTTTGTCTTCTATAGCCCAAACTGGACTCTAATGCAGCAATGAAACCGAGTTCATCCACACTTACCAGTACACTGTGGCAGTGAAAATGAAGTTTTCATTTAAACGAACATTAAGACCAACAATGCCTTTAAAACAGTAGCCTTGCCCTTCACTTTGTTGTTAAATGTTAGCTGCATCTTGAGAGAAAATTCTCATAGTGGCATGGCCCCGGTGCTTAATATAGGTTGGCAGGAAAGGTACACAATTTCACTGGAATAACCACCACTGACACATGTGCAGAGTACCAGAACAATGAATCAGGCCAATCCCTAAGTACATGTTCAGTAAATCAAAATTTATTTACAGAGCAGGTATTTACATAAGACCTATGTCATGCAAATCAGCTTGATATACATTGCACTCAATGTAATTAACACACAACTTTGCAATGAGTTTCGTTATCCAGTGACTGAAAATTGCTACAATAGATACTGAGTTTAGTTTGCTAGGTCATTTAAAAAAAATGAAGGTAGCTCAATATGCAGTCATTAAGACAAACAGTTACAGATCATTTTAAATGTTTTTGTTTAGGAGACATTTAAAACAGGCTCTCTTACTTACACATTTCTAGTCTAGTCAGGCTTCAGTAGTAGTTATTAGTGCACTTTGAACTTGTTTGGCTGACAAGTTAAAAGAAGTCATTCACATTACAAGGCTTGGGAGGTAATTCATCAGCATTATGTTTTAATGCTAACTGAACCAGTTTGCACCTAACTTCTTTTAGAACTTAACAGTTAATGCTGCATGGTTAGACTTTAGACAATCTAGTTCATCACTACTTATTTCACAATAAATATATATACACAACATGCCAGTGTTAGAGCATCCACTATTCTCTGTCACAAGCATGAGCAAGAGTTCTAAGTTTTTACAGTAGGGTTGCATCCACTGTAATAAATTACCTCTTCATCTACAGCATATCCACTACCAAAAATCATCTCTGAAATTCTGAGATGCTTCTTCCTTCAATGTCTGCTAGTATTTTTCTGGTAAAATGAGTTTTAAAAAGTATGCTTTGGTACCTGGCACTAAGAACAAGATAGAACAATTAAGGATTCTTCTTCCTTCCCCTTCCCCCACCATATTGATGAGAGCAATATATAGAAAAGGCAGATGAGAGGTTCCCTAGGGGGGAGTGGGGACATGTGGACCTCCAGACTAGGTAATCTGTTCTCTCTTTTTGGCTCAATTTAGTAAGACAACTTGTTTACTTCAAGGCCACAATTAGTGTAAATTTAGATTGGCTCCTTTGGGATGACCCCAAAAACTTGTCTATGTACTTCAGCACTTGCAAAGGCCACGCTTCAGAGACTGCTTGATGCTAGAATGTCATTCCCAAAGAAAGATCTTCATTATAGTAATGAAAACAGCTGTTTCCTATACTCTTCACACTAAAGTAGCTATTTGAAGGATGTCATTACAACTATGCTTCCCTAACACCACACAGGTCAATCCCATGTCCTAATGAGGTTGGATTACTACAGATTTAGAGTTAGGTTCATTAACTTTAAAGTGAAGAATACCATTCTAGCTTTTGTTCATCACATTAATAGTAGCTTTTTTGGAGGGGGAACATGAACCATAAACCCAAGCAATTACCCAAACAAGTCATATCAGTCTTTCATTACGAATCAAAAACAAATTTACAATCCAGTTTCAGAGACCCGTCTACATTCCAGGCTATATAATAGGAATAACTGAAATAATTTTCAATCCCCACAGCAGACTAAAAACCATTGTTAGATTTAAATTATCATGTTGGCAATTAGCTATCCAGAGACTTTCCAGCATGAGCTGGATATTTGTTTTAATTCTGATATGCCAAGGCAAAATCTTTAAAAACTGCAGTTTTAAAAATCAGTTTTCCAACTGGCAAATAGAAGGCAGATGATAAGTTATCTTTTATTACTATCTATGGAAAACTTTTGGCAACAGAAGTGTTTCAATAAAATGACACTAAAGGCAATGTGTTGTATTTCTCCATATTAAAACCACAAGGTGCTGTTTTGCTGCTAACTTCTACATTAGTACTAATAATCCAAATAGCGACTTGTAGGGCCAGCTTCAGCTCTAAACTCATACAGGACATTTTTTAAATGTAGTTTGTAGACTTTGTAGCAACACAAGGCCCACAAGAATTTGATTAAATTGAGTCCAATTTGCCAGATATTTCATTCAGAATACTTCAGGGTAAAGTTTTCAAAACCATCCAAGGTCATGTGGGTGCTCGAGAGTAACTTGGGAACTCAGCAAACAAATTACTTCTGAAGTGGACAATGCTGTTAATGTTGGACTAGCAATAGAAAATTCACAGTAGATGACAGCATCCCTTCTGCTCTTTCGCGAAGAAAAAACGAAAGCTTTTGAAAGGTGTAGGAATCCACCAAATTCAGATTTAAATGTTACAGTAGCAAAATCAAAGCAACAACTAGGCAAACAGTATGCTACACTGTCTGAAAAGGAAAACATTCAAAATGAGGTCTCAAGAAGCAATGTATAATAAGAGCTTTAAAATTGTGCTGAGGACAGGTTTCTTCAATTTCAGACTTCACTAAAGAGTAAAACGATGTTTATATCAATGTGAGAGTTGTCTGATGTACACTCTTGATAGACATTACTGCCATTCATGTTCTACCAATTAGAAAAGGGACATCATGATTCATGTTGGTTTGTGAATCCCAGTTTCATTGTTTAATTGTAGGAAGACCTGTACTGTTCTTCTGTACATCCTGCAGTGAAGCACAATCGTTGGAATGAAAGTTAATCTTTCAAGAGACCTAAGCAATGGCAGTCTTAAATTCCAGTTCACATGCCATCCCTGCAGGTGGAAATGCAGTCCAGAAGTTAATGAAAATCAACTGCCTCGGTGCACAACTTCAGGACTCAGCAAGCAACTAGAACCCAGACATTCATAGTCAGAATGCTTGTGGCAGGAAAACAGCTCTGAAAGACAGTGGAAGACAGGTTGTCAGAGGACGCATGCCAGAATGTCATCATTTTCTACTGCTTTACAAAAAATGGACAAATATTGCATAGTACAAGAAATTAAAAAAACCCCAAGTTACCAAAAAGTGTCTGCACTAAAATCAATAGGGATCACTAGGGAGTCAAGCGTTACTCAACGGAAGTAAGGATGGCAAAATTTGGTTCTAAACACTTCCTCATTAAATCCCTGACAGACAGGATATAAGGAACACTGGAAGAAGCAAACGCCAAGAAAGTGTCTTTACAATCCCATGCTCCACTGGTAGCTGTACGAGTTAAAGGACAAAAAGTGCAAATCCAGTGCAATGTCACTTACATAAGTTATTACCGCACAAGGTAAAAAGATTACAAAAGACAATCTGCATTTACCCTCATGTCCAAAAGGACAATAAGATTGTTTTCTGTTTATAGTGTTCACTTGCTTGCAATATCTTTTTCAAAGCTTTTAAATATAGTGCCCTTTTTGAAAGACATTGATTTTTTTTTTTTCCCTGTGCTTTCACTAGAGATTAATTTAATGTGGTCTTTTGCTTCCTTGCAACATCACCAAAATCATATAATGCTAAAGCAGTGATTCTTAACCTTTTCAGACTGGAGCACCTCTTGTTGGACACGAAACACTGCCCAAAGTGACAGTTCTTAAGTTTTCACCTTTTTTCCCCTTCTTTTTTACTAAAGTACTACAGCATTTTTTTTTTTGCAACAAAGAGAACAGTCAGAATGTGGATTCGTATTTGAAAACTCTGGATTTATCTTGTGAGTCATGTTTGCACACCTAACAGTGCTAACACTGTGCAGCACCCCAGGAAACCCTTGAAAGGATCTTGAGGCACCCTATAGTGCTGCATCACCCTGGTTGAGAATCACTGGGCTAAACTGTCTGCATCTTGTGTAGTACCATCAGTAAATATAATAGCCAAGACACCATGTTTTGTTTTTAAGACAGAGAAAAAAGAATTGTTTTTTCAACCACAACACACAAGTTTTGGAGAGTAAAAAGGAAACAGTTTAGTGATCAAAGTAGAGTACCCCAATATGTTAACAACAAATGAAGGCCTGACACAGAAATGCTTTGATAAAAGAATACCAAATAATTGGAATAAAAAAAGTCATCAGAATTTGAAGAACATGGATTGTTCATTCAAATGCTAATTATTAATCTCCAAGGCTACTTGTTTGGTAGAAGGTTAGAGATAGGTAAGTACTGGATACTATGCCAGTGCAAAGCAGCTGGTATTTGCATGGGATTTGGTTGATTCAGGGGACAGTGATTTGATTCAGGACTGTGATTCAAATCACCAAATCGATTCAGCAGAATCTGATTTGGAGATTCAGCTGCTGCCAAATCTCCAAATCACGCAGGCTCATCCCCTGCCTGCTCTCCCAGCCCAGCAATGAGTGCCTCACCAGCCCCAGCTCTGGCCCTTTAAGAAACTCCCCCTGCCACCCCCACTGCAGACACACTAGTTGCCCCATGGGGGGAGATCTCTGCTGTCACCCACCATGTGGGGAGCTCTTCCATGACCCCCCCCCCCCCCAAAGCCCCGAGGTAGTTGCAGGAGCCCTGGGGTATTTTTTTTTAGGTTCCCCCCCTTAAAGGGCCAGAGGTGGGGTGAGGAGGGCAACCATGGGGGAAGAAGGGGCTCGTAGCAGAACCCTCCCATGCAGTGCAGGGCAGTGGGGATTGCCCCCCTCCTATCCAGCAGCACCCTGTGAGCGGGGACTTTTTTTTTAAAAACACTGGGAGCTGGGGTGAGCACAGGTAGGGGATGGGGCCTGGCAGGGGTCACCCTGTGGTCCCCTCCCCCTACCCTCTACTTACCAGCTCCATCTCCCTGCTGCAATGGGTGGGGACTGCCTGAATTATCAAAGCTTTCTGAAGATTCGGAGAGTTTCAAATTGATTTGGACCTTTTTATTGGTCTCCTGATTCGATTCAGATTTGGCCATTGAATCGAGCTGAATCTTCTCCAAATTGAATGAATACCCGAAGCTTCACATAGCCTTCCTGGATGCTACTTTCATTAGAAATATAACTTAAATGTTTGCTCTGAGAAACCTACAAGACTTCTCGTTATCAGAGTGTAAATCCATTTTGGGATCCAATTAGCTCTAGAATTTTGCTTGGAGTACTTTTTTTTCTCATTTGACACTTCAGCTTGGTCTAGGACAGGGCTCAATTTCTTTATAAGTGAAAGATAACGAGCTTGAACGGTACTGAATAGTGCTGCTACTCTGTTCTAGAGCATTAATACAGATAAGGAAAGAAAGTCAAACTGAACTTTAAGACGAAAAAGAATTCAGTCCCATGTCCCACTAAACTGTTCTTTTATGTTTCCACACATCCAAGACCATCTTACCTTCATTCACAAATGTGCAGGATGCTCAGGACAGGGCTTGTTGTGCCTGTATTGCATGATATATACTGTAGATTGATGCCACCAGTACAACATTAGTACTGCAAGGATATGCCATACCTGGTGACTAGAGCCGAGGTAGTTTAATTGTCCTGTTGGAAAAAAACAAAGAGAGTCATACTATTCACCATAACTAGTGCAGTTACAAGTCTATCCTGAGGGTTGGAGTCCTTTTATGAGTCTCATCTGACAAATGCCCATGAACTGAGGGGTTCTAGAGACCTCTGGACCAGACTTAAGGGGAAAAAACACATTTAAATGCATTAAGCATGTGCTCAGATTAGGTACTTACAGGCACATATGATCACTCAGGCAGCCAAAAGTTCAACTAAACTAGCATTTTTAGCTATGGGTGCAACACTACTGTGCAAACATAATCAAAACATCCAAGTTCTGTTCAAGCTTAAGAGTCCATCAGATTAAGAACCAGTGCACCTTAACCAAACTAAAGTGGTAGGCAGAGTGGCCAGAATCACATACAACCACCTTTTATTCCCTCTCTGAATAACTAGATACCCATTTACAGATGGGTTGAAGTTCAAAGCAGGGCTCCAACTGATACCTCCAGAGCCATGACTGCTATGCCGCATTGATCCTAGACGCACTGCAGCAGGCAACACGCAATTATGCCTGGAGTTTGTATTAGGGCAGCTGCATGGGTGTGTAGCTGTTTCACACGGGCACGCTGGGTACTTAAGCATACATAATACATATATATCTATATATAAACAAAGGAACACCTCTACCTGGAACAAGTGGCCAGCTAACAGCTAGTAAAGTTCCGAAGTAAACTAACTGAACCCCAATGCCCTATCCCAAAGACTACAGAAGATAGGTGTAAGCTCGCTTGCTAAAACCCCAAAAGAAGAACAAGAAGGTCCTTTCACTACCTTTAAAGGAAGGTCGACCAGATGCTAAAACTGAATACAATACTACACAAGCAAACTGTCACTAGTACAATTAAAGCAGCATTTTCCAAGGCTGCATCTCTTCATTGCAAGCCATTTTAAGTCTCTATATATCACATCTTCTGCTCATTTATATCATTGCCAATTCTCTGCAATAAAATGCCATGTATTTGCTTGAAATGAACTGATATACCACCCCATATTTTGTGCCAAGATCTTGCATGTACATTTATATTTTGGAAAGAAAAGGAACCCCAGTAAAAATCCTTAATGCCATATTATCTTCCCTTAAATCGAAGTCTACAAGACACTCCACGCTGAATAGGCAGTGATGTGTTGTGAACACTGCCTGTCAGTACAATCAGCTTCCTGCTACCTTGTGCTCCTTTCTTTCTATTTGCTTTAGCCCATTGTTTCTTGTTACAAACATGGACCGGAGACTTTTTGGGACAGGGACCTTTTCTCCCCCATTTATTTCTGTAATCCTGATTGGACACTGAGGGGCTCTTTACTTGAGTTCCAGGGGTTGGAGGTGTTTTAATTAGAGTGGCCCTCAGGACTCATTTTAATTAAGGCAACCGCAACGTCTCATGTATTTAGCATCCTCCGCTTCAAAATGGCAGCTGGGGTGCTTTCACTAAAGCTTGTTTACTGAGCATGCTCCAGCAGACTCAATTACTCAAGTCTGCTTCTATGTGCTGTAATTACAGTGCGTTGGAGCAGGCACCCCAAGCTGCAACACAGTGCAAATGAGTTTCTTCTGGCTGCAGGTTGACACATTTTTGATGCATGATCTGAGCAGCTAACGCACATGAATCTGTTGACCAAGTCATCACAGCTTAGTGCCAACCTTGGAAAACTTCTGCAACCCACAGCAACACAAAGTTACACAGCACTTTAGTGAAGGGTCCTAAATGTACATCACAGATCTAGGTAATTACAATTCCCATCTCAGGGGAAAAGTGACGGTAGGTTCAGTGAGATGTGTGAATTCACCAATTTGGGGGGTGGGAGGGAATCCAATTCAGGAGCTGGAGTTTTCTAAAGAGCCTATACCAGGAAGGATCCCAAGTCTCATTTCATTTTGCTACATTTGCTTGAAAAATGTAAATAATAAGTTAGAAGCATCTATGAAGTTTATATAAATGTACAAATACCCGACAAGCTTCCTTTTCCTTTACAAAATACAATAAGGATTCCCCAGGACACCTAAAGAAAGCTTAACCACATAAGAATGAACAAGAAAATGATATTCATACCTGGGAAGTATCTTTCTGGAACTTTGGAAATATAGAAGAGAAAAGCTACTGCAGCAATCAAGTACATCACAATTACACGTGGAGCAAACTCCTATAAAGTAAATGAAGTTTGAATCTTTATTATTAAATATTATGAAGTAAAAGCTAATGGTCTGTCCAGTGCAAGCACTGTATATTTTGCAAGGATAAAAGTTTGAAGCTTATAACTTGATTATTCACATGAATATTGAATAAACTTCAAATTTGTTGAAGATACCAAAGCCTGGAACAGAAGATATTATTTAAGTTTAGTCCCCTTTTTGTTCTTGAAAATAAACCCCATTTTGTTTTCACTGTGCCACTGGAAGCAGATAAGAAACTGCATGAGAAGAAATTACATCTGTTGACAGTACATTCACCCTGCACACCAGATGAGATTTCCTTGTGCACATCTCTTTGTGCATCTTTAACTAAAAGAATTATTTCCTGTTGAGTAAGAATACATTTAAAATTCTTGAGTAATGAATACATGTAGAATCTGCCAATGCTACACAAGTTCCTTTCCAGCTTGGACGTATTGGTAATCTATGTAGGATCTTTGACCATATGAGGCATAATATAAAACACTTGATCTCACAAGGCTGTTAAACACCAGATGTTAAAAAGGAATTAAAACTGTTCAATGGAAAGTAGCACACATTAGGTGGTGTTAAAGCTTGCTGTCCAAAAGAGGTTCTCTTTCTTACCCTATTTTTTCTGAGCTATAGGGGAACAAGCTCAGTACTGAACTGATAAACAACATGTTTATCAGTGGGCAAAAAACCTAAAATTAAAGTGTATCACTTAGTTCAGTGATTCTTAACCGATGCTGTGAGATCATTTTAAGGGTGTTGCAAGTGCTCTGCAATATCAGCACTGTTACATGTGCGCACACCTACACAATTCATATTGAAAACTGGGTTTCTCTTGAGGAGTCCATAGCATCAAAAACATTTCCGCCCTGTTGTGGCCTGAGTTCTTTGCAACAGAAGAATTGCTCTTATTTTTCTGTAGTCAAAGAAAAAAAAGACTGAAAGCTAAGAGCTAGCATTTTGTGAGTGGTGCTTTGAATCTAAAAAGGTTGAGAGCCACTGATCTAGTTCTGAGCAATTATCAGCACAAATCTTGTCCAATGCCAATAAAAGCCATTCCACCAAATTCAACAGGCTCTGGATCGAGCTAAATCATCACTCCTAGACAGCACTCAGATACTATGGCTCCATTATAACCACGTACACAGACATGCATCACTTACTGTGCAGTCAAATCTATTTAATTTATGACAGGATCTTCACATTATACCTCTCCAAATCCACATTTTTTCCCCCCAAAGATAGGCATTTCCCCCTATCTTATACCCTGAATGACTTTTCAGATTATTTCTCTGCTCTGGTTAGAGCTGTTAACATTAAGTAAGTTAATAAGAATACAAATACTTCTAGGTTGCTAAAAGGTTAAGCAATGAGTATTTTTATATTGGCAAATTTCCGGATTTGCTGCAAGCCCCAAGTAAAAAGACTAGAGGTGCACTCATATATTGGTTTGATATCAGATTAGCACCGATATAAAGAAAACTGACTAGATCAGAAATCGGCTTGATGTGGTATATTGCCGCTAGTTGCTCCCAGGAAACCAAATATTCACGTCATGTGTGGCTTGCAGCCCGTGGTTTTATCTTCTCAATCCTGTTTGTACATATAACACTGCGTTGCCCCCTGGGCACCCTTGAAAGGGTCTCAAGGCACCCCAGGGTGCTGTGGTACCATGATTGAGAATCACTGCTCTCAGCTGATGCAGTTGCACACACATATGCTTGCTCAAGTAACACACATATGTATATATCAAGATATGCACATACACAGTGCATTTAATGTGTGTGTATGGGTTTAACGAGCACCTCAAATCGATCTAAGATTGCATGCTATCTCACCTCAAATCTAAGATTGCATGATATATGCAAGCTCTGCAAACATATACATAACAGTAACATTTATACCTAAATAGATGTTTTCCCTTTACATGCAGGTTTCAAAGACATAGTCACATATTTTCTATTTTTGTTGCAAGCTGTCATTCCAATTAGGAGCTACTCAATTTTTAATCATGTTTCTAATTAAAAAAGGGGTAGGAGACAAGTCAGAACCAAACTGAAGAACTTTGCGGACTTCTCTGCTTACCTGCACAATAGATGCACCAACCCCACCATTGAGCCAAACCCAGTGGATGGTAGGAATGATTCCGTATCCAGACACGGAACAGAAGATGACAGAGCGCAGTCTATGCCACTGTTGTGTGAGGTAACTGGGATGAATCTGAGCAAAGAACACTGCTAGGATCATCGCCAGCACAGTGATTAAATATACCTGCCGCCAATACTGGGAAAGAAAAGGAGAGAAGTCCATAATGTTATCCTTCTTTGGTCAAGTGTAAATATAATTAGTATTCTTGACAGCAGGTCATCCAGATTCCGTGGGATGATTTGCCTTCTCTATACTTCCCTGTTTTCTTCCTCATACTTTTCATCCTAAAAAAGTTTCTTCATAAGCTCCTAGGTTGCTGAAATGAGTCGTACTTCTTCCTCAACTAGTCTAGTACGTTAAATCTGTTTGTGCTTATGCACTCAGATACTTGACAAATATTTAAATTGCCAACCCAGTAAGATCAAAGTTGCAAAAGCCTACATGTAAAGATTTTGGTGGGACCTACTTCCACCTCCTCTGCACAAAAATACATGGATATGCAACTAAAAGTAAACAATTCATGACAGGTCACTTGCAAGCCAGTAGGCATTCATTTTTCTCTACTACAAAAACTTATGATTGTGCATAAATTATCCCTGTTTTGTACATAAACTGGAAATCAAACCAGCCCCTCATTTCCTAAACTTTTCAGCTGTTCCTCTTTCTCTTATTTGTCTCACCCAACCCATTTCTAGCCCCCTTTTCCCCAACCTTATTAAGTTCTTACAGATTTCTGGATCTCCACCTATCCCAAACTACTGGTTCCTCTCAACACATGATTTTAATGTTGCCTGATAAGTTGCATAAAACTAGTACCTTTGGTATTAAGGTATTTTCCTGGCTGCTCCCCCAATGCCAAAGCTTACTTCCAACAAGAACCAGCAGTCTAGGTTGAGTATGAGAGCAACCTTATCTCTGCCAAATTTAAGCCAATCAGTAGGTCCAAGCAGCACAAGTCATACTGAATTACTTCTGATTATGTGATGCTTGTCATCCAACTCGATGCATTTGACAAGTCTAGGAATAGTAAAACTTGCACTCCGCTAAATGTAAGTATAGACACTCATCTTTTCTTGAATGACAGGCAGTTTTAAAGGAGTACTTGCAACAGATGAGAGATCAAATCCCACTTTGCCTACTTTTCAAAGAAAGAGTGTGCTAGCATTTGCATAAAGGTCCCTCAGTTCACATCACTGCCTGTTTGCTAATTATACACTCTTGACTTACTGTGCAATGAGCTTCTTGCCTGGGACATGAGATGCCATGGCAGTGAGATTACACATGTCAAGCAGTGTTTACTGTACCGCATAAACAAGCATTTCAAACTCACGTTATTGCAGTAAAATGCGTAAAACACTCCAGATACATAGCAGCCCAGGATACCAATGGAAATCCCTGCATAATCCAATGCCATCCATCGCCGGCTGGTCTTCTCTGAGCGATGGCAACAGAAGAGATGATAGCCTACTGAGCAAAGCATACAGACCTAGGCAAGCAAAATAACTTGTTATAAACTGGACTTCAAAAAAATTAACATTAAAAGCAAAAAGAGAGAGAAAGATACTATAAAGGAACCTACATATAGGGGAAAATTTTGCCCATCCTAGGTGGGCACAAACGGCCAGGTTGGCTGTAAAAGCAATGGATTTTGCTGAAGAGGGATGCAATAAGATATGTAAAACAATACATGCAGTTTGTACACTGGAGAACGTGTTTTTGCAGAACCGGTTAATTGCGGATACCAGTAGATTCCCTGGTCAACCAAGATGTACAGGGACAGGAAGGAAAGGACAGGTATGCGAACCTCCAGCTCCAGAGCTATTCTGCAGCTCAGAGGGGGAAAAGACTGCATTGCTCCAGATTTATCATGCATGCAGCATGCATGATTTATCTCCCACCCTTTTCTGCTTTTTTTACAAAGAATTAACCAATTTTCTTCTGAGGGAGACTTGGGGGTCTTCAATAACCCCACTTCAAAAATTTGTCAGTCATCAACTGGACAGATGTTTCTATGAAAAATGGAAGAAGGCAGAACTGGGAAAATGGAGCACTCTTTTGAAACACCCAGTTCACATTTCACTGTTGTGAGAAGGATAGTGGTGACCTTCCTCAGAGTAGTATTTCTCATCTTTCTGGAAACCCAAAGGCATGGTGATTGCCACACTCCAACAGACTCGATTAATTGGAGTTTGCTCCTACATGCTAGAATTACAATGCATCAGAGCAGCCCTGGTGATTGTGTATAGGCACCCCTACAAGGAGTTGGGCATGTACGTTTGCAACTCCTAGGTGCTAGGAAGGAAAGGTTGGAATGTCTGCCTGTCTCTGACACAAGTCAAGCTTCTGCTGTTCTAATACTAGGACAGCAAAGTGGGCTGGCGTTCACCCAGGCAACCCAGACTTTCAGCACCAAGCTACCAACATGCACCAACACAATTCAGAATATATACAGGGGTTTGGGTTGTAGCCATGTTGGTCTAAGGACATAGACAGACAAGGTTCCTTGAGTGAATTTGATATCTTCTATTAGACCAACCCAAATGGTTGGAGAATAGTTATTAAGCAAGTTTGGGTTCAAATACCCTTCATCAAACTAAGGAAGCTTCAACAGTTGGTGTGTGCTCTTTCAGGATGGAATAAAAAAAAAGAATTTATATATGTCACTCTAACATTATTAAAACTAAACTTCAAAGAAAATATTATAAAATGATCTCCGCAACCAACGGGATTCTGCCATTCAGCTCATACGCACCAACCTCCAGCTACCTGTTGTTATTAATTCATCAACTACAATCTCTGGATGTAATATTTTTAAGATGTTTACCAAAGTTATCCAACACCACATTCTAGTCCTAATAAAATTTCTCATTTGAATTTTAACAGCATAAGATCATTCTTATTCTTTAGGAAGTAAAATTCAACACTAAACTAAAATGACTAATTTCTGTCAGTCAGCACATGCTGTAAGTAGGTAATAGTACAATTTAATACAGTAAACTTTGGTTAATTCATCATTCAATAGGGAAGGCAGAGGGGCAAATTATCCAGTAGAGGCTAACTATCAGGTGAGGGAAGTAGCAGTGGAACTGGAACAGCAGCAAATTAAATCGTGCTGGCAAAGTCTCATTGACAAATTGACCAGTTTATCTAAGAATCATTTTTCTGCAGTGTGAACAAGTAGTTGCGTAGTGGACAAATTCTTCCCTCAAGGAGTCTCCTACACTGCACACCTTTTTTAAGTACCAGGAGGAAGGAGTAGGGCCAATGCATGGTCCCATCACCACAGGTTCAACTGATCTGGAAGTGCCAGTATTGAGATATGTGGAACAAAATGCATCGCTGCATTATATAAATAGGCCCTACTGGACAAGGATGCAAGCAACTGGCAATCAGGCTAAGAAACACTGGCTAATGGACAAACTCAGTCCAAAAACCTGCAATACGATTACTTGTGTGCCTTCATGTACCCTTACATCTCAGGATCTTTATTATTCTTTAGAAGATGTTCTTCATGTGGGCATGACCCCTCACAGTTCTTATTTATGCTGGATATTGGCTGCTCTGCATGTTAGACCTAAGGATTAGGGCGATTGGGAAACCACAATTCTGTCCCTCCCAAGATGCTTGCAAATGCCACCTGACATAAAAAATAATATTAAAAATGGCTGCTTTGTCAATTACTTTGCTAAAATCTCTCTCCAGCTGCATTCAACTATCTTTTGGTCAGCACTTGGATAACAGAGTGAAAAATCACTGAATTGAACTTTTGCCAGATGCCAATATTTTAAAGTACAGTAGTTAATTTTCCCCCCATCTTGACTTCCCCAGCAAATCCTGGCCTTTCACTACATCCCTACTTGGATGTATTTTGAAGCCTGGCTGATAGCTGCTGCATGTTTAATGCTCCCACTCAAACATGGGCCTTTGAGAATTTAATTTATTAACTCAAACTTAGACACCAGTAGTTTAACAGATGTGCTGTTCTTCCAAAGCCACACTGATGCATTTAATACACGTAACAAGTTTCCCTTTCTCTGACAGATGCCTTCTCTACCTCAGCCAAAACTACCTGCCTTAAGACTGAGCCATTTTGTAGCGCAGGATTCTGAAACCGGTGGCAAATAAAATAGTGGGGATTAAAAAAAAAAAACCAAAAACCAAAAGCACGTTCAAGAGCTACTTTACGAAATAACTTACTTGAAAGCAAAAAAGACAAATGGAACAGATAACAAAGTCTTCTCTAGAGGCACTCGCCGAAGGCAATACAGAGGTCATGTCATATATGCCCAGAGTAAAGAAAAGGAAGAAGCCCAGTAAGTGACTCCAGATGTTTACCGTCTCATTGGATAAAATGAAGAGACTGCAGAGGAAACGTGAGAAAAGACAACAGCAGATGTTCATCTCCTGGTAGGCAGGACTCATAAGGCTGTGGCTTTAGCCAGCTGCTGAGGACGGGACGCGCTGACCGCTCGGCTTGCATTACCTCTTTAAGCACAGCCGGGAGGGGAGGTAGGCCCGGTAGCCGTCGGTGATGTAGGGATTGTCCTTGAGGAACACGGGGATCTGCTCGTAGGTGTACAGCCGGATCCCCCGCGGGACCAGGACGGGCCAGTACTGGTAGCTTCCCAGCTCGATGTAGTGGGCGCTCTTCAGCAGCTTCTGATGCATGGTGCCCAGGCTCCAGCTGGTGCCAGGGGAGCCTCTAGCTACGCCCCCCTGGGCATCCCACGCCGCCACCGCTGCCTAGTGCGTGCCTGGAAGGGACCGAAGCAGCGGGGCCGCCCTGCATCACTGGGTCCGCTGGTGCGGTTGTGGGGCTGCCCTGACGCTCTCTTGGGAAGGCACCAAATCCCTGGTCCCTATCCTGCTCCCCGTTCAAGGGGAGCAGCACCCCTCTTGATGGATGCTCCCCACCCCACCCTTAAAGCCCCCATGCTCCCCTTTGAACCCACTCTGCTCTCAGCCCCACTTGGCCCCCTTCAGCCCCCACCCCTCCGCTGCCCCTCCGCACTTCCCGCAGCGTTGGGGTGGGGGACGGCGCCGCCCGCCCCGCACTTACCGCCCACCGCCGGGGCTCACCGGCGGAGCGCATCCCGTGGGTGCTGGACGGAGGAGGCAGGGACCCGCCACCGCCCCTCCGCTGTCGTCATCACAGGGCGACACGCGCCGGAGAAAGACCCCGCGGGCCCAACCCCCCGCGCTGAGGCTCGCGCTAGTCGCTGCGACTGTAGCGAGCAGGCCGCTAACGAGCGCAGGTGGCTGGCGAGGTCGCGTTCTTGTGACGTCACGGGGCCGCGTTTTCCCCGAATGGGTTCCCTCTCTGGTCGGCGTCAGCATCTCCAGCTCCCAGGATGGGGGAAACTGCGCACGCGCGGGGCCCACCGGAACCGGGGAGCCGGGCCTGCGTCGCCCCCGCGGCGGCGCGAATGTCCGTTAGGCGCACGCGCGGGGGTGGGGGTGTTGGCTCGTCACCCCCTGCCCCCGCCACAAACGCTGGGGCGGCTGTTGCCTGGGGGGGGGGGTAATTACCGTGTTGGTACAATACTTGCAGGCGCTGCAGGCTGTGGGATCAACGCTAGTGAAAGTTTCCAAAAGGCACCGTAGGTTGTTGGCTGCAGCCGCCTTGGTCTGCGGACGCGGGTGGGTCGGGTCTGCTTTTCGGAGTAGACGCGATACCTTTTATTAGACCCACCGGGGAAAAGTTCTTGGCAAGCTTTGGGGCGCAGTCAGCCGCCTTCGGGCGTGGGGAGCCTCTGCTCTTCTTGTACGCCAGGCAGTGAACGAAGCTAAAAATGTGGCAGGATGTCGGTGAAAGTGCGACCAGGTACAATTAGAAACCCAAAAGGCAAAGCGGAGAGGGGAGGGGAAGAGCAGGGGGAAAGGCTGAAGGGAGGCACTGCCGTGATGGGGGCGAGGCAGGCAAGAGGCTGTCAGGCCCTGGGAAGATGAGGATGGTGCACGGCTTGTCTGAGCCTGAAAGCTTGCAGAAAAAGAGATTTTTCAACGTGATTTTTCCAGTTGGTTTAATAAAAGGTATCGCTTCTGAACCAAGGGTTCTACATTTTTGCGTTTCTTTTTGTCTTAGACCAACATGGGTACCAAATACAGTCCTCAAAACGTAGGTATATTTTTACTTTTCAGATGCACGTGCGCACACACGCACACGTGCAATAAATATAGAGGGAAGAGAACACTTTGATAAATATGAGGTGTGTTTTTGCTGTTAAAGTTCTTTAAGAAGCCGTTGAAAAAATGCCTGCTTTTGAAAGGAATGGCTAACATGATATTTAAAGTTTCGGAGAGTTCACAAGCCTGAAAAAATTCAGACGTGGGTACTGTAGCAGCTTTACAAATATGGATTGGGATGAATTTAAATATACCAGGTTGTTGGCAAACCAGTCTTGCCAAATTATGGCCTGATGTAGTAAGACATTGAATGCTTTGGATTCCTGTTGACATCAATGAGAGTTAAAGATGTTTTGTATTCGAGTCACTCTTGACACTGTGAACTTGAAACCTGGTTAATTATGATTTCAAAATGTTAAAAAATTAAAACATTTATATTAAAATTAAAACATTTAACAGGCTATAAATGGTTTCAAAAGTAGCATTTCCTTTGTTCAAATGTACTCTGATAAATGAGCAAGATAATCTTGGATAGAAATCTTGCAAAGCATGACTTTTCTTTTAAGAGGTTTCTTAAGTCTGATATCAGCTGCTCTAAACAAGTATAGTTCTACTGATTTAAGCAGAGCAGTGTTTATGTACCTCATCTTTGGATCTGGCCCCACAATCAGCTTTAAAAGTAATATGGTGAATGGCAATTCTATCCCAATATTCCCAGTATTGTGCTTTTTGGGTTTTATTTTCCCAAGGTAGGTCCTTGTCTCATTTTTATCTTTTTGATCAAAAAATGCAAAGGAACTTTGCCAAAATGTCTTTGCAAGTCAAAGGTTTTCCCATGGCAGAGAAATGTGAACTGTGAAATAAAAGATGTTGGCTGTTTGAAATTTAAGAATGACAGCAAAGGACCAGATGCTGTAGCCTTACATATTACAAAGGTATTATCTAGCCAGCTGCACTACATAACCTCCAAATTTGATATCCTTCTGTGTTATATCATTTGGTTCCACTACTTAGTCTGTTCCATCCACATATCATCTCTCACGTCGTTCCTGTAATCAATTGTACATTCAAATTTTTTTTATCTGTGTCTCTTGAAACAGCCTCCTCGTGTCCTTCCTGCTTCTACTGCCGTGGTTATCAGTTTTGATGCATTAACCTGGGAGGGGGAGGGAGGAACAACCTGTGGCATGGGTAGGCTGTGGATGTCATGTAGGAGTTGGAGTGGAGGGGATGGCAGGGATGAACAGCCTGGTAGCAGGTAGGCCCGGAAGCAAAAAGCATATTGGGCAAAAACACATAGGCCCGGACGCAAAAAGCATATTGGGCAGACAGCATGGGAAAGGAAGCAGAAGCGAGAGCAGCAAGTCAGGTAGGGAGCAGAGGCCTGGGAGCAGAAAGTGGTGTAGCAGATTGTGGAGGGAATAGGTATTAGAGTGGCATTTGGGGAAATTGTGGGGCTAATCTGTGACATGCTTACCAAAAATGATGGCCCCCACTGCACTGAACAGTGGTTGGTTTCACCAGGTGAGTGCTTTTTTGGGGTCTGTTTTCTGCTGTGCTGTGTCTTAGGACTCTTGCAATCAATATATACTTGAGACTTAGTCGTCGGGATGCCATTTTAGTAAAGACCTTAAATACTCAAAGTTAATCGTGTGCTTGACTAACTATTCTTTTTGGCAAAGCATTTGAACAGGTGCATACATTCCCATAAAGTCCATTATATTAAAGTCATAGCAGGAATTAAAAGCACGTACCTATGTATCTTGCTGTTCTCATCCTGTGCCCCATACCTTTCCTCTTCCCAATTTTGCCTTTTCCCTGCCAGAACATTAGCAAGTCTCTGTCCCATCAGATGTCAGCTAGGAACAGAAACTTTGCTTTGAGAAAGATTGAGGCCTCCAGCCTAATATTTTGAAAATAAAAATGAAAAGCAATCATTTAGCAGGCACTCTTCTATTTAATTTGTTGGTGTTAGCTCGCCATCACCATTATACTCACTCACTGCATAGAAGAGGGGTGATTGAGCTGTTTCCTTTTTCTTTTTATTCTCCTAATGAGCATGCCTTGTCTCCAGAAAACCATACTTTCCTGGTTCTTTGTTGGGCACTTTCCATTTTCTATACCTTTTTCTCCATCTTATGTTTAGTCTTTAGCTGGGTTTCTCTCATTTACTGCTCTCTAGCGTGCATGTCCCTTTGGAAGCATAATTGTAGTTAGCAATCCCTCCAATTGAGGATGAGCTTCACCATGGCTCACTGATGGGTCTTGAGATGACTTAAAGAGTCCAGTCCTTGAGCCACAGATCCGTGCACAGATGTTGCAGGTCTTTCTGCGGGGGAGAGTGCTCTTCTTTTCCTTCCTCTGTTCTCTGCTTTGAGGGCAAAATACTTTACCCTGAAGTGGGCTGCCACTTGATTGAGGTTGTGGCACCTTTGGAGTCTGTCAGCAGCCTGCTTCTCCCAGTCCTTGATATTGACATCCATTTTCTTGAGGTATGCCTGTAATTTGTCCTTGTAGAATTTGCTGTAGCCACTGCAAGATATCAGGCTGCATCTAAACTGGGAGTAGAGCACTTGTTTTGGGAGTCAAGAGTCAGGCATCTGCACACAGTGTCCGGTCCAGTTACCTAGGTGCTGGAGGATCACTGACTCAGTGCTGGTAACACTGGCTTCAGCAAGGATGCTGATGTTTGTGTGGTGATCTTCCCAATGATATGGAGGATTTTCTGGTGTTGATGATACCTTTCCAGGCTCTTGAGATGATGACAGTAGGTCACCCACATTTCACATCCATAGAGGAGAATGGGGATGTTGACTGCTTTGTAGACTTGGATCTTGGTGTCTTTTCAGAGATTGTGATGAATAAGACACATGAAACAATTTCCCAAAGGAAGCACTTGTGAACTGGATCCTGTGCTGGATTTCCTCATCTATGTTCACTCTCTCAGCAAAATGGCTACCAAGGTAGGAAAAAGTCTTGACTAGCTCCAGGGTCTCTCCCTGGTTGGTAATTTGGGGAAAGGGGTCACATTCATGGCCTGGAGCAGGCTAATACAGCACTTCAGTCTTCTTGACACTGAGAGAGAGGCCCACAATGGTATTCTCCAGAAAGATCCAGTACAGTCTGGAGGTTTTCCTCTGCTCACAAGGATAGAACAGTCATTGGCATAATGAAGGTCCAGGATGGTTGTTTTGAGTACTGTAGTCTTCGACCGAAAATGACCCAGGTTGAAGAGCCTCCATCCATTTGGTATTCAGTGTCAATTCCAGAAGGAAAGGTAATAAGAACCAGGATGACTGTCAGATAAATGGGGAACAGAGTTGGGGCAATGACACATCCTTGCTTGACACTGGTTTGCCTGACAAATGCATCTGTCTCCAGTCTGCTACATAGAATGGTCACAATTATCTGTTCATGGAGAAGCCTCAGGACTTTGTTGACTTTTCTGGACATCCAGATTTGGCCTTACTTTCTACAAGGCTTCATGTCTGATGGAGTCAAAGGTGTTAGTAAGGTCAGTGAAGGCTATATACAGGTCCGCCTGTTGTGCCTGACACTTTTCTTGGACCTGGTGGGAAACAAAGATGTCAATTGCTCCATGGTATTGTCTGAAACCACACAGAGATTCCAGCAGGACTCCCTCAGAACGAGGTATAAGACCGAGGTATAATTTGAGGAGGATATGGTTGAGGATTTTCCCTGCTGTGAAAAGGAAAGTGATATCTTGGTAGTTCCCATGCACAGACTTATTTCCTTTCTTTATGGTAGTCACAATGTTGGCATTCATCAGGTCTCCATGAATCTCTTTGTTGTTACAATTATTCTTCAAATTTGGGTGAAGTCTCAATACCAGTTCCTCACAGTCAGGTATGCCATCTGGTCTACTAGCCTTGTTGCTGTTGGCTTCCTTGGTGACATGCTAGATTTCTTCTAGGATATGAGAGTTTGTAAAGGTTCCCCTTTCATACCGTTGGGGCGTGGACTTGATAGCAGTATCTGCCACAATTGACTGATGGTTCAGGAGTGCCTCAAAGTGCTCTTTCCATCTAGCTTGGAATCTTAGATTCATCATCTTTGAAGAGCATCAAGCCATCCTACAATCAAAGGAAGTAGGACTGTGGGAAATTGGGTCATAGATGGCTTTTGTTTTCTAGAAAAAGCTATGCATGTCATGTTTGTTGGCATAGAGTTGTATCTTTGGCTTTATCTTGCCACCGCTGATTTTTGATTTCCTGGACCCTCCTCCTTTGTGCTTTGAGGAGCTGATCTTCTGCTGAGATGAGGTGCTAGCTTGCCAAGCAGAATAAGCCCTTCTCTTTTGGTTGAGAAGGCTTGGATCTAGACATTGCTCTCATCAGACTAATTTTGGTGTTGACAGGTGATATAGCCAGTGGATTGGATTCAGCGCAGTCCATATGGATGGTGTTTTTAAACCCCTTCCAGCTTTGGATGCAGGAATCACTGGGAATCACAGTAGGATAATTTAAAAGGTATGCATAGAACTTGTTCCTGAAACTGATCCATTCAGGTTGATCTGACCACAAGACAGAGAGCCCCCCCAATACTAATCAGTCTCATTTACAATAGTACATAAGCCACTCCTTCAGTAGCCACTGTCCAGGGAGTCCAGAGCTAGGAAGTCAGGTGCAAAGTGCTTTAAATAAGTAGGTTGCTGATCAGAAGTAAGCTAGCTGCTGTTTTATTTGTGGCTTAAAAAGGCACAAGATGTTTTGCTTAGAGATACTAAAATTGTCCAGAGAGAAATCTGGTAGAAACCATAAAGGAGACACCTTAATTTTTTCATAGGATGATGAAAAGTAGTCTATTGCACATCCTGCTTAAACATTACAGAGCTTTATCAGAAGTGTGGGTCATTTTCTGATAAATAAATGTCAGCTTTGCTAAGAAGAGGGTCAGCAGGAAAGGTATAAAATGCCCTGTTTTGTTCAACATACAGCTCTGAGGTCAAAGCATCTGACTGTGAATGGGACTGTCACCTCCTAGTCAGCGAGAATGCCCCCTGCTTGTTAACAACTAAAGATTTGTTTTTGACAAGTCTCTCAAAGTTTTATCTGGGGAGACTGCTGCAGAATTTGGAGAGAAAATAAGAATACAGCTGTCACGTCACCTTTAGTTAGTCACCTGGCAGAACTCTGTCTTGAGAAACCAGTTATTGCAAATGTGATGCTGAGCTGGAGAACTCACTGCTGTGTCAGCTCCAACCAATAAATTGAAAGATGAGTTTTATACCTGTGTTACCCAAGTGATGGCATGATTATATTAAGCTAAGTGCGTCCTACAAAGTAAGTATCCAAGATAAAACTCTCGGAATGACTACAGTGTCTGAGGTATACTTGTGTTTCCCAAAGAAGTCTAGTTTTAGTTATGTACAAATTACACTGAATTGCTAACCTGAGACCAGAGCATTATGGTTAGAGAAAAAAAATCCACTAACTACGTCTCACACTGTTTAAATTACTGTGAAAAACTCCAAATGTTTCAGAGTTCAGCCTTGTTCAAACATTGCACAAATGCTGTGGTCAAGAGCACTGACAAGAAGAAAAAGAATCTTTGAATTGATATGCGAGTTAAAAATGTCATCCCTCTTTTTAAAGCTTTGGTTGAAATAATTTAACAGCGTAGAGTCCTGGAAAATTTCTAGGGAAATTAGAATTACTTAAGAATAATTACATGCATATTTAGTTTTGGGTTTTGTGAATTATTGTCTTACTTATAAATGGCATAGATCGACAGACTAGCATCCTGCTAATGTGACTCTGAATTGAATTGTCAGTCTTTGATAATCAGTTAACTTCTCTAGTTTCCCAAGTTCTCTTGTACAAATTGTTAGGTGAAATTGAAATGAGCAGTCCCTAATTCCATTGACCAGTGAGCTTGATTGGAAATGGGATCCATAGTTCAATGCTGATATGAAAATCACCTGTCACTTCTAATACTGAAGTAGGGAAGCTTGCCTTTATAATGAGATTATGGTAAGATTTTGAAGGAACTGAACATAGTTATGTTTCTTGAAAGCTGTTACTTCCCTTGTTGAATTCAATTTTGATACTGCAAACAGCTTAATTGTTATTTTGTCTTCTATAGTATTTCTGTTGTTTTAAGTACTCTTCTGGCTGATAAAGCATATGTTTATATTAGTTTTCCAATGTATATATTCAGTAAAGGATACTGAATGTAAGAACAATGAGAAATTTAAAAGTGATGGCTCGTAAATTCAATTATGTAACTCATTATTTATTTCCAACAATTTTTACAAATCTTTCCCCTTTTTTGACTAGTTGAAATTATTATAGCATGCTTTTATTTGTCATTTCTGCTCCACATCCTCATTCATTACATTCCAAATTAGCATAATACAGGACTGGGCCTTTACAAAGCTGATTTACTGACTAAAACAGTTGTGAAAGAGAAGATTTATTAGAACAGAAAAATAATTCTTGAAGTCCAAGGTAACTGTTTAATGTATGTTACAAGTGAAGAAAAACTCGAGGACATTGAAGACTGTGTGAGAAATTCCATAGTTTTGCTTGTTCTAAAACCTTTCTGTAGATGTCGCTCTATCACTGTGGAACTGGTTTGATCATGTTTCTTAAGCCTAGAGGAATAGAGTAGTGTCAGACTTACAAGCTCCTCTGGGATCCTCTTCAGTGGTTTTACAATTAATGAAGAAGCAAGACATATCGGTGAGCCAGATTTGCATTTCACTAACCCCGTTCCCTGCAGATTCTGTATCATATTAACTTGGGTCAAGTTCTTGCCTACTATATATTTAAAAATGTTCTATGGTTGTTTCTAGATAGTGACTTTCAACCTTTTCAGACATAAGGCACCCTTCATTGGTCTCAAAGCACCCCTCAGAAAATAGCAGCCTTAATTTTTACTTGTTTTTTCACTACAGAAAAATAATAGAGCAATTCCTCTGTTGCAAAGAACTCCATGCACAACAGGTCAGATGTTTTTTAACACTATGAATTCCTGTTTGAAATCTTTGGGTTTATTTTGCTCACACCAAACAGTGATAATGTTGCATGGCACCCAGTGGCACCTTTGAAAGGATCTTAAGGTAACCCAAGGTGCTGCGGTACCCTGGTTGAGAATCTCTGCTCTAAATATAGGGTTGCTTAATCCTCTTCACTTTGAAGTTATGGCAAAATTGCCATTCATTTTCACAGCTGTAATGTTCTGTTCTAAGTAAGTTTTGTATTTTCAGGTCAGGAGGGATTGGTCATTGGAATAGAATCTGCTAACATGGGAAAAAATAATTTTGCTTCAAGTTTCTCATAAGAGCCCTCCAGTGCACAGGAATGTAATCTTTTGTTGGGCCAGCCTTATTTGAGACCATGAAAATAGAGATTTTAGTTGAAAGTATCAGGTGTTTTCAGTTTACAAGGGTTGTAACAATTGCAGCCCGTACTAGAAGAAGATCCAATTATTAAAGAGATCTTTCCAAAACCACTCATCCTAGCCTTTAAACAAGCACCGAACCTCACCAACCTTATCAACGGAAGTAAACTTCCTATGACCCAAAACGTGGAACAAAAAATGTAAGACCTGCCAACATACCTCCACCACCCCCACTATTATTACGCCCCACAACAGAGCCATCAACATTCCTGGATCTTACTCCTGCACCTTCAGAAATGTAATGTATCTCATCCAGTGTACTAACTGCCCTGATGGAAAATACATAGGAGAGACAACTGCACACCAGAATGAATGCACACCAAAAATCTATCAAAGACAAGAATACCCAGTTACCTGTGGGTGCACAGTTCTCACAAGAAAACCACTCTCTGTCCAGTCTCTCAGTTCTAACCCTCAAGAGGAATTTACAAAACACCTTTTGCAGACGAGCCTATGAACTTTACTTCGTAAATCTACTTGGTACAAAAAATCATGGACTAAGTATAGATACTGGATTTATGGCACATTATAATCTGCCTGTCACTCTGATAATAACCCAATGTAACCTGCCTGCATTTTATACCAGCTGCACTATGTCACCAGTTCAATGTTCCCCTCCCCCGCACATGTCTCATACCTATGGTCTCCCATGGCCTGTGATCCTTATTGCCACGCATTTGCATTTTCATGGACCCGCATTTTGCATATTGACTTTGGTTCCACACAGGAGAGCACACACAACTCAAGCAGACTCTTGCTATGCTTGAAGAAGAGTGTTTGGCCAAAACGTTTGCAAAAAACCAATTTTTCCAACTATTTAGTTGGTCTAATAAAAGATACCACATCTACCTAAAGAACCTTGTCTACCTTCAGTTTACAATGCATACAGAAGAGAGCTGTTTTTGTTGTTATTTGTTTTTCCCCTTTTTCTTTTTGGTTTCTTTTGGTTATGTTGTGTCAAGGTGTACCTTGTGGATTGTGGAAATTGATGTATAGGGAAAGACTTTATATAATGAATCTATGAATCTATATAGATTCATAGATGTTGGGGTTGGAAGGGACCTCAGTAGGTCATCAAGTCTGACACCCTCCCCTGGGCAGGAAAGAGCGCTGGGGTCAGACGACCTCAGCTAGGTGCTTGTCCAGTCTCTTTTTAAAGACTCCCAAGGTAGGGGAGAAGACCACCTCCCTTAGAAGCCCATTTCAGATTCTGGCAGCCCTTACTGTGAAGAAGTTCTTTCTAATGTCCAACCTAAATCTGCTCTTCATCCATTTGTACCCATTGTTCCTCCTTACTCCATGGGGTGCCCTAGTAAATAGAGCATCTCCTATTCCGTGCTGCCTTCCTCTGATGAATTTATAGGCAGTCACAAGATCACCTCTCAGCTTTCTCTTGTGAAGGCTGAAGAGATATAGGTCCCTCAATCCCAAAACTGGACTCGGTATTCCAGCTGCGGCCTGACCAGTGCCACATAGACGGCAAGCATCCCATCGCTGGACCTGTTTGTCATGCATCTGCTAATGCATGATAAAGTGCGGTTAGCCTTGTAGATCATGTTGTCACATTGATGACTCGTTCATCTGTGAACTCATGTTCAGCTATGACTCCAAGATCCCTTTCTGCTGCCGTGCTGCTGAGAAGGTCATCCCCCCAGCCTATAAGTGTGTGGGTGCTGCTTTTTGCCCAGGCACAGCACTTTGCACTTGTCTTCGTTGAACTGCATCCTATTTTGTTCTGTTCATTTTTCCAACCTGTCCAATCAGCCTGGATCCGTTCCCTACCCTCTGGTGTGTTAACTTTGTTCATAGATGTAGGATATGTGTGTATTAGCTGTGTCATGTGAAAAGAAGATTTGCAAGCGTGCACACTTGTGCATGATATGTACAGAACATGACTGTCAGCAACTCAGTAAACTCTCTGGTTTCAGAAGCAGGCCTAAGTTCTATGGTCTGGATTATCAAAACCCAGTCCTTGGGCCAGATCTGGCCCCTGACGCTCTGTCAGTTGGCCTGCTCGGCTCCCCACAAATATTGCCAAATCTTTGGCAGTTGTGGAGCAGTAGCACTGATCTTCCGCTTCCAAACTTCTGGACCTATGGGAAGTCCAGGGCTGAATAGCATAGCCCTGTGGACTGGATTGGGTCCTGTGCAAGCCTGATCCTGGTGTGTGAGGTGGTGTGGGGGCAGCAGGGCGATTCTGGTGGGTGTGGGATGTGGGACCTTGGGATCTGCTTCTGGTGTACAGTGGCAGTGCAGGACCAGAAGACTGAACACCATGGCCATATCCAGATGAGCGTGGCCAAGTGGTATGTGGTGCTGCTGACATGTTTGCAACGTCACATTCCACACTTTCAGCTCTTCTCCGCACTGTAAGGGAGGAGGGACAGCGTGTGCAGCTCAAAACCAGAGCCTTGTCTGCTGGAGCCACGCTCCAGCCGCTGGCCAGGTTCCAAGTGGCAGGATTGCTGCCGCTGCAGCCCCAAGGGACCTCCAGGACTTCAGGTAAGGTTGCTGGGCCCAGCCCAGTGCTGGCTCCAGCCTTCTCCATCACACCCAGGGTAACTTGCTGCATGCCAGAGAGCATGTGCCACAGGTGTTCCCTGATAATAACTAGAAGTGCTGCTAATTGTCCCCGGGGAACCAAATGTCTATGCTGGTGTGGATACAGCCCATGGTTCTATGACAGCTGATCTCTTAATTAGCCAAAGCATTTACCTAAACTGATTACCAGTTTGTTTAGGCTAGAATGTACTGTACTTGTAGCAAGACAGAGTCTTAAGAAAGGAAAAACATGCTAAAAATCGTTGGGTCAAGTATCCAGGTTGTAACTGTATTGTCTAGGGGATAAAGCAATCAAGACTCATGGCAGAAGTGATATCTTTTATTAGACCAACTAGATTTTTGCAAAAAAAAAAATACTTTAATTGCAAGCTTTTGGGCACAAACAGACTTCATCAGGCCCTGGAGAAACGATTGTAAAAGTTCTGGGTAGAAATGAAAGTTCATATTTCATAGGAGAGTTGAAGGTTTGGAAAAGTTTATTTTCTATGCTTTTGGGGTTTGTTTGTTTTGTTTTGGTTTGGTTTTTTTTTTTAAAGAATTTTTTTGTGTTCCAAGCAAAATCAGACGAATCAAGTCCTGATCCAGGAGTCAGTCCAGAACCATAAGTAGCCCTACAACTGGCAAACTTTCTCCACCTCCACCAGGCACTTCAGATATTTCCGAAGTCTTTTGGTAGGCATCCTATGTGCAGGCCCAAGCCTGGAGGCTTGGGGTTCGGCTATCCCCAAGTTTTGCCTGCCCTCAGCCATATGGCAGCAGAAGCAAGCTAGGGAGGAATCTCCCATTTCTATAAAGTGGGCTTTAAGCCCCAACACCTTGATGGGTACTAAACCACAGCAGAAAAACAGTTATCCCCAGGAATGCTTAAGGAAAACTGCCTTTATGGACCCAGATACATAGCGTTTCCTTAGGCTCAGAGAAAAGTTGGAATAGTCTGTTTACCTCAAAGTTCTTTGTTGGTAAGCAGGATGGATTCATATTTCCTTCTGGTTATGGTGTGTCATATTTCACAGAGGAGTAAATGGAGGGGATGCTCTTCTGGGCAGGAATTTCTTATCTGGTGAGGTGTGTCTGAGCTTTGTTTTGATGCTCTGTGGAGATGCAAATTACCTCAAACAAAGCCAGGAGCAGTATTTCAGGTTTCAGGTGGGTAAAGTTACTTCCTCCTTGTAAAATTATGAAGAATTCATTTTAAAAACCAGGTAAAATTTGATATCTTCCATGTATCAAGTATTCAGGTTGTAGCCATATTGATCTAGAGGAAAAAGCAATCAGGTCCTATGTAGAAGAGAACATCACCAGAAAGACAAAAACAACAAACTCAATGTATTGTAGACAGGCAGAACAACTTCTCGGAGGAAGCAAGGAAAGTCTAGAAAGCCAAGACCAAGAATCTTTGTATTAAATTCACACTGGTTATGGAAAAAACAAGATACATAGTTTCAAAGTGTTCATTAAATGTTAAAATATTCCCAAGGATTCCTGGAACTAGTTGGTCTACTAAAAGATATCACCTCTACCACACATTGTGCTCATCACCATAGTACCTGACTGCCTTCCAGTAGTGCATAAAGCAATGGCCCTAACATCTGCCACATGCGGTTCGGTCTCTCTCATCCTCTCCCCGTAGGGAGACATGCATGTAGTGATGTGTGTTCTTTTGGTAAGTTTTTTTGTTTTTTTGGTGTTTTTGTTTTCCTGTTTTAGTCCCTTTGGCTCTCAGCTCAAGCTTCTGAACCTCAGCATCTGTCAGTGGTGCGGTAAATTCTCTTTGGTGATAAGAGAACAGCTGCCAATAGCACGAGTAAGGATGGAATTTTGGCTCTTTCCTATTGTATGAGTGCCGACAGTTAGCAAAATCGCACTTCACACACAATAAAAGGCACCTTTTTTGCACAGCTAAGTATTTTTCTCCAACATAGAAGCATCTTTTCCATCCATATTAAGCAGGCGCACATGCACAGTTGTGCAACAGAATAGAATTGAACAACAAAAGGACTCAAATCAATTAACAAATGGTTAGATTGGGTAGGTTCTGCAATGAAGGCGTTGTAAGTTTCTTGATAAACAGATACATTGTGAAAAAAGAGGACAATTTGGAAATCTGCTTAATATTAAAGGCCTTGGCAGTTCATAACCAAACATCCTGCTTTGACTGAAATCATTGGTAAAGGTCCATGCTTTTCTGCATGTTTTCTGTAGTGTTTGTAATTCTGGCACTGTTGTTTTCCATATTTAAATGTCTTGTATATAAAGCTCCTTTTTGTATATAAAATCGTAACAGCAAAACAAGGCAAAAAGCATTTCTAGACAAAATACTTTGGCTATGGTGATTCAGCATGTCTAATTTTAGGAGAATTTGTCCAGCTTATTTACAGTGTGGTGAAACTTGTGGATAACTCAGAACTTGGCTTTGGTTAATACAATTGTTTTGGTGCTAGCCAGTTTCCAGGGCTAGCCAGCCTCCCTGCCCTAATCTGCAAACTTGTGTTCTTGCAAAAATAACTCTGCCCACATTCAGCAAAATGTCAATAGCAAACTGCTGCAGGGAGGAGCTGGGATACTAAGGCATCCCAACTGTGTGAAACAGTTTTGTCAAAAAATAGCCTTTCTATACACCACAAACAAGGCTGGTATTTTCAGTGGAGGAGGAGGGGCAGATTTTCAAAGTTGCTTAGGTGCATAAAGCAACATATAGCTATTTCCCAGCATAATAGGAGTTAGGCACTTAACCTCTGTAGGTGTCTCTGTACATTTTAATAGCTGCTTAGCTACATCTTTAGACTACCATATATTTTGCATATAGCATGCCCCATGTATAACACGCACATCAATTTTGAATGGGAGCCTACAGATAAGAAAAAAAGATCTTTGAGGTAAATATGTGTGGCAGCAGCTAGGGAGCTGAGCCTGTTGCCAGCACCGTGCACTGGATGAGGCCGCTGGGCTGACCCAGCACACTGAGCCTGGGACCACATGTTAGGGCTGAGGGGTCTTCACATTGTTCAGGGGCTGCATGACAAGTCCTGGACCACACGCTGGCTATGGAGTTATGTGCCAGGTCCAACTTGGCACACGGCCCTAGAGCCAGCACACAGTCCTAGGCCCACCACATCAGATCTAATCTGGGGCTTGCCCTAGAGCCAGAGCATGTTCTTGGATTCAGGCACTGTGTCTGACCTGCCACATGGTGCCAGAGCCAGTGAAGGGGGGGCCGTGCCTAGTACACCAGATCCAGGGCTGTGTGCTGGATTGAACTCTGCATGCTGAATCTGGCTGCATGCTAATCCTATTTGCCAGCCCAGTCCTGTGTGCAGATGGGGAGGAGGGTTCCCCACAGGTCTAAAAATGTGGTGGTGAAGAACAAGTTGCAGTGTTAATTCCCCCCCGCAAATTCCAGATCCGTGCGGATCCCTATTCTTCACATGTAATACACATCCCAATTTCCCCCAGCTGGCTTTGGGTGAAAAAGCATTGGTTATATGCAAGAAAATATGTTATGTCTTTCTGGCCTTGGTTCCTTATTCACTAGGAGTTTGTTTTCTAACTGTTAGAGTCCTTTGAAAATCCCATCCAAACTACTACTTTTGCACGTAATCAACCCCTAGATCTGTATTGTGAAATGCAGATATATGTTCAATCACTACCCAGATAGGTGCCATTTGTGGCTCTTTTAATGTTCATTTCTTTACACTTGGCATTTTTAATATCAGATATGTCCTTTTTCACTGACATGCATCCTGCACTTGGGACAAGACATCCCTCTTCATCAGACAGGTTTTGTTTGTTTCATTCTATTTTCTGTATATCTTTTATACATACAGAACGCACTGACAAATGACTCCTATAGGTGCTGGCAATGAGATATTGGAGATGACATCAGAGGAGGAAAGCAGCACAATACTTCGTACAGTTTTATGATTTAAATTTCAGTGCGCCATTTGGATCAGTTATGGTAGTATGCTTCATCTTGTGTTTTTTAAAGTTTGTGGTCTACTGGGATGGGCTTAGATAAAAGATACGTCTTTTATTAATTTATCGTTAATTATTAAGGATACTTTTAAGTAGTCATAACATACTTGAGTGATTCGAGATGCAGGCTGTCCATGCCCTGAAGTATGTGCAATCTGGGTCAGATATGGCACAGCCATAATGCACTGTGGAGTTCAGAAGAAAGGATATTATTACTCTTCTAGCTTTGTAGACCCTAGAAGTCATTGGCCACTCTCACTAGACTCCATCTTTTTCTGTTGAGAGCATATTTTATCCCATTGCTGATAACTTGCTCCAGGAGCACTCATGTTTTTCTCAGTATTCTGTTTCCATTGTCTCTTCCATCAACCACATGGTTAAATCCCATAAAAATTCCAAAAGACTTAGCTAAACTATCTTTTATCATCCTTCGTGCCTTACCCACACTGGGTTCTCAATGTTTACTATAATTGTGTCTTCATAGATCTCCCACAACTGGGTATTAGATCTTCTCCTTTACTAGCCCAAAAATTCATTTCCATTCTTTATTTTCAGAAGTATTTAATTATCATTACTCTTTCCTAATAACTGCCCAGATATTACCTACATATAAAATAATAGGCCAAGTATTATTTGCAGCTTGGTTTTCATGGTAATTGTTGAAATGAAAAATTCTCTGCAGACAAACCTCAATTGTAATGACTATTTCTAGCTTCTTAAGCTAATAGTTTGATATCTGAGATTATCAAGTGGTAGGTACAGATGTGTAATGAGTCAAGTTAGTTTGAAGTCAGGCAGGAGGCAGGGTAGAGACCTTCTAGACTAACTGAATCAGAGAGATGCATAAGCTTTTGTGAGCAACAGCTTACTTCATCAGGTGCTATCCATCTCTGATTCAGTTAGTCTACAAGGTGCACCTCTACCTTGCCTTCTAACTGCTAGATAAGCAAATCTGAAACCTTATCTTATAACCACATATTTAGTTTTATATTAATTCATTACAAATTCTGTCTTCCTTGCCACATCCTTCAACTCTCTATCCTTTGTACCCCATCTTCTGTCTTTCCCACACTATCTAGATCACCCATCAGTCTCAAAATGTGGTGATACATTTACCCCATCCTGAACATTTCACAATGATTATGTCACTTGTACCTTAGCCACATTGAAGAGTATTCCACATGATTGTCAAACAGGGAAGAGATTTCACTTTCTACTCCTACTCTGCTTATTAGAGCCACAAATGCACACAGTTGCACTATCCTAATAATTTTAACATGAATTTTCAACTCCTTCATTGTTGCACAGGTACTGCTTTGTAACAGAGTATCAAGTGTTCTCTTAACGTTTATTTAAAAAATGCGTATGCCTTCTGACTATATTCTGATTATTTTTTTCTGGTATTTGACAAATTGAAATTATTTGACTCACAGTTGACTCACCCTATAATGATTATCTTATTTCTAGTCTCACTCTTGTCAACAGTGCAAGAGCCATAATCCAAAAAAAGCAAAAGTACATCTATTCCACTTCTAACATCTTCAGTTCTTACATGCTTCATGGTACGAGTGAGTTACTTCAGTTCAGGGCTAAGAGTAAACTTATTTGTCCTATTCTGCAGGGGTGGATTTGGAGTAGGTAATTGGAGCGAGGAGAAAATATTATGGAAGGATGGAAAGAAACCAGGGCACTCCTTTGGGTTTGTAGCCATTAGTCATTGAGAGCAGTTGGATTTGACTATTATGGGCTTCTCTGGCAAGCCAACCATTTTTCCCTGGGTCAGCCGCACAAGAAGTTGAAGAGCCACAGATGCTTTCTCCTGAACAGAGCTGGAATTTTGAAAGGCAGCTGAATTCACTAATGTTCTGTGTTTTGATATAGTGTGTGAGAAATGTTGATGAGGCATGAGGCAGAACAGCTTGCTCTATTGCTGGTGTATTGACTCTGCAGTGCCGACAGTAGTTACAAAAATTGTTTTTGTACATAAGCTAAGTAAATATATAGAACTTGGAAGTCAAATAGGGAATAGCTATGGGTAGTTCTATGGCTTCTTTTTTTATAGCGTAGCTTCTCTGCCCAGAACGGCACTTAAATTTTGAAATCACTTTAGAACCATTATGGAAGGATGGCATTTTGGGAACATTTGTGCTGTATTAATATGAATAACAATATCCATGCTTTGTCATGTCAATAGGATTATAATGTCTGATTTAGCTTGCTGGACATAAGCATTAATGACTTCTTAACATCATGTATTACCTAGTGTTCTTTTGAGAAAAAAATTATGTTCCCTGGGAATTATTTTGAGTGTAGGCTAAATTCAGGTTTCTGTAAGCAAAAGTTCACCCCAGGGCTGGGGGCAGAAGGGGGAGTGCAGGGTGAGAGGAGGAGGGAGAGCGTTGCAGTGATAACTACCCTAGGAGATGTTCAGGGCAAAGTCAGTTTGAGCTCCTCCAGGGATACCTGGGAAGCACATCTGCAGCTAACACTGATGGAACGGTTAGCTGGCAACAGTGCCTGTCCTCCCCAGTAGAAATATGTCCAGTTTTCAGCTACATATTTTCTACTGTGCCTTCAGACCTCTCCATATTTCCCTGCCTCCTCACAGTTCTTGGTTCAGTTTCCTAAATTGTAAAGTCCATAGGTCAGCCATCTTCTTTGAGGGTGTCCCGGCTTCAACACCATTGAGAATCAGAAGAGATGCTAGTGGCATCTATTGCATAGGTAAAAACAGTAAGGACATAGTAACCACCTTGATAAAGGGCCTACTAGAAGTAATGGGAAGTGACAGCCATTTTGAACGAGGGCAAAAATTGGCAAAGATGGTGCTTAAGGACACGAGAAGCTTAAAATGTCCCAAACCCACACTATAAGTGTTCCCCATGTATGACTCGGGGCACAGCTTGGGAGGGTGTCTCCCTCCAGCTGTATATAGAGGACGCTAAAGTGAGACCATGCTTGCTGGTGATTTAAAAACCAATACCATCTTTTGGTTATTAGATATTCTAAGTAGAAGGGGTCCCTATGGATTTCCCAATAAGCCAGAACACCATCGCAAAAACAAAGCAAAGAAAAAACCAACATCAAAATCAAACAAAACCAACCCAGCAAAAGTGACCACGACAGTTAACACCACCATTGATTCTTTTAGCAAAGAGACCAAATATCGAGTTGGTGTGGAGACCTCTGCTTGATTCTTAGAGGTGGGGGTTGAAGAATATCAACTGTGAGGCACTGTGGGTACTACCTGTGCTATAGTTGCTTTACAGCGGTGTAGAAGATTGTGGTCTCCATGGCTGTTGCCCTGGCAAATGTTTTTGCAAACGCAAACATGTTGGCAGTATCACAATTTCCCACCGAAGCCTCAACAACTGGGTGTCTTGTAAAACTTCATTCGCTGGTTCTGGCACTTGCAGAATCAGACCTACCTACCTTTTATACCAGCTTACACAGTTCAAAAGGTCTCCAATTTTTGTTTTTGTTTTTTAACCATCTCACCTCTTACAATTCTATATTTTCCCTTTAAAACAAAAAAAAGCGTAATGGTTTTAAGCATTGGTGGAGGTTAGTGGCCAAAGGAGTGACCCTCAGATATTCCATGTATCTGTTGCTCCTATTGATTTCTTTGAGATCTGTGGATGCTTAGCATTTTTGGAGTCCATTAGTGGCATGACAAAAACTGTGCACTCTTGTTTGGGACTAGAACACATCGATCCTGTTTGCAGTTCAATAGACATATTACTTCCCCTGCTTTTGACTTGCTCACTCTTGTGTTCAGAGGCCACGTTGATTGTTCAATGGAGAAGTCAACTCATCTTAAGGCAGCTTGTTGGCAAGGAGCTCATGTTGGCTGTGGTACCAAAATCAGCAATCATAA
>JAGPOW010000229.1:35513169-35554629 GCA_030014935.1 Caiman crocodilus
AAAAAAAAAAAAGGGAGGCTCCATAGCACAGTGGCCTTGACCTAGGACGGTGCATGACTGACAGAAGAATTAAATGAGTGCATCTGGAAAAATGTCACCTTCTAAATCCCTAGTGCTGGTTCCCTGGCACTGAGACACTCCAACACTACAGTGCTTGGCATGATGCAAGAACCCTGATAAATGCACAGGCCCTGATTCTACAAAGACTTCTGTTCATGCTTAATTTACGCACTGTAAGTGGTTTCACTGACGACAGCAGCAGTATTTCCCAGGTTTGAATCTGCATCCTTCAAGGCCATGGGAGATTTGCCACAGAGTTCAACAAGTGCAGGGTCTGCGGATAGAAGTAAAAAATATGTGCAAGTCTCTGTAGGACAGGGTCCTAATGAGGTCTGTCAAATGATTACTGACCCAATGAAATCTGTTTTCTCTCTCTTTAGAGTTAACAATTTAAATGTGAAAAAATCTCCTATTATTTGGGAATAATATGGGAGCTGTGAGTGGCTCAAGAATTGCTAAATCTACAAAACATCCACTACATCTAGTACCTAGTGGCATTACATAGAAAGCAAGCATGTTATTCCTATTTAATAAGAAAAAAAGTTTGGAATTGTAGCTGCATTGATATCTATATATCTGTACTGATACCTGCAGTTGCAGATTGTGTCTATAGAAAGTCTTCCAGTCCACACTGACTTTTCTGTTTTGGCATTACATTCACTACTTTGTGACTCCATTTCTTAGACTAGCATAATGCTGTTCCTGTCCATAGAGTCACAACCTCAACAATCAGAGTCATTCGTGGGTGATTCAGGCCCCGTGTCACATATACAGGTACGAGGAGAGAGCTTGTGTTTGTCTCAGACTTGCAGGCATCAGAGAAAAAGGCAGGCAGTTAAGAGGGATTTGCAGTGGATTGCAGCTAAAAACCACCATAATGGGGAACAGGCAGGTACTCTGCAGCTGCAGTGAAACTCAAGCATGGTCCTACTGTGACCCTTAAGTAGACCTGTACTTAGTAGGAAGCTGCTTTGAGGTACAAGGAATATATTCAGGATACACAGCATGGGAAAAGAAACATTTTACTGAATACAGAATATAGACGTGAGTATGTAAGTGGCTGAAGTAAAAATGAAGATGTTTTTAGACCTGCAGTGTTTTTTTCTCCCTTTACCAAAACAGCTGTATGTCAGCAATTAAATGCTGCTGCTTGGTTGTGATGCATGTGTGAGCCTGAACTAGAGATGTACATCTTGCCAGCACAGAATAAACACAGTGTTATAAATTCAGCATTTGGCTGTACCTTACTTCAATAGAATTTAATGTCTACCTGGCTTGTGTGTCTGTATACTGTAAAACTACATCTCTGTCTCACTTCTCTGCACCCCCAAAGAGCTGTTACACACAATGAAGAAAGAAAAAAAAAGTGGACCATCTGTAGTTGCAGATGGGGATTTGTGGACGGTGTACAAGTTGCAGTCACCGAGGAAGCAGAGATGCCCAAAATATGTCATCCAAATTGACCAATCAGGATGTTGAGGGGAACATTAGCCTGTTTGGATACTTAGTCTTACAAGCCCACCCCAGCAACTGTGCAGCTCATGGAGTCAGTCAGACACTCCATCATCCTTTCTTTCCTGCTGCTGCTCAGCAGCTTGCAATCAGGCAGCTTTACTGAACCAACAACTTACTGGAGGCATCCTAAGACTGTTGGGCTTCATTTTGTTTCGCAGCCCAGGCATACTGGAAACTCCTTGTTTTAGATGGGCACATATAGGGCATTTTAGATAATATTTGCATGTTGCAAAGTGCAATGTGAGTACTAAGCACTGATACTATTGCTGTACTGAATGGACTGGGTTTGGTTTGACTAAGTGATACACAGGGTTGTTTTGGGGAAATTCCACAGTGTTGAAGGTTTTCCCGTTCTGAATCGGAACAAAATCCTACTTCTATTTTTTTTTTTTTCATGAACGACATTTTGAAAAGGATTATTTAAGGATGATCAAAATGTTTCTTTGTGAGTTTGTCATAGTACAGTTCAATACAAAACAATTTATTACAGTGTATATATTATATGTTATTATTACATTGTTACCATATGTGTTATAATATTGCTATGAAATGGATAGTCTAGACTTTTCATTACAGAAAGATTTAATAGGATTGACTTTCTTAGAATTAAACAACATCAAATAAGGTCTATCTAAACAAAATTGTCAAAATCAATGCACTTATATGACCGGTATGGATTTCTATTGGGAACACTCTGTATACTTCAGCAGGGAAGGCTGGACGAAGTGATGTTTGGAGGTTCCTTCCAGCACTGCATCTAAATCATTCTGTGAATTTTGTGTGATGTTATTGGTGATTAAGAGAAGTCACAATATACCTAGAAATACTTAAAAAGTGCAAATACCAGGGAGGGAGAGAAATAGTGTATTGTGATAATTGTAGGTGTAACTAGTAGTAATGGAAGAGAAGGCTTGTTCTTCTTTGTCCCTCAGGCTTTTGAAATTCTTTCCCAGTACCAGGGAAATCTTTACGTCAGTGAGAGATGCTGAGCTGTGGAACATTTTCTCAGGGGAAGAGGAGGGCACTTCATTACTTGGGACTTTTAATACTAGACTGGACAAAACATTAGGAGGTATACAGTAGGCAGCAAGCTTGCACTGGCAGTTGGATGGAGGTCCTTAAGCTTGCTAGCCAGATAAACTTATGTAGAGCTAGAATGGTAAATTCTGGTGAATAAAAATAGATTTGGAAGGGGCATAAAACCTCAGGCTTCATGGTACAAATTGGCTGTTAACTTTTCAGAGTTAGGAGTTGACTTTCCAACTGTCCCACGGGTGTTTATGGTAGGCAGGAACTGGCCACCGTTAGGGAAAAAACATTGGACAGCTCATCTGGTTCAGTCTAAAATAACACACTCCTGTGCCACTCTGTTGTTTGTGTCTTCTCTTTCTCCTGGCTCATAGTTTTCAGTGAGCCATTTTGTATATTCCAGACTTTTTCTCCGACACTGAGTCCTTTGCTTGTCCATCCACGTCACCATTTAGTTCAGTTTGGGATTTTTTTTCTTTCCTTCTTATTTCTTCCTTTGGGGCAGCAAAAGGGAATAGGAGAGGCAAATTAATGAGAGTCATGATAACTGGGCCCAGGTACAGATCACTGATCAGAGTATGGCTTAGATGGGAAATACTTTTTTGTACTGGCGGGCAGAATATAGCCTGTGGGTTTTGGAGGAAAGACACTGTTATTGGGTTGCTCTTCAAGTGCATATCAGTAGGGTCTGTTCCCAGGCACGTTGGTTTCACACTGGTGTAACTCACTTGACTGAATGAGTCCATATTTACAGCAGCACCTGAATATGAACTCTTTCCTTTTTAACATCACTAAAGCACATTAAAGCATTTTGGCATCACTGAAGCATATTAAATTTAAATAGGTTTGTTCAGACTTGTTTGTGATGTGAACAAAATGTCACTGGGGACTAAGTTGAAACTCCAGATCCATTTTTATGTGGCTGCATCCAGACTCAAACCCACATTGATAGAGGTAAAAAACAAAACAAAACAAAAAATCAGACACTAGTCTGCTGTACTGGCCAACCTTGGAAGTACTTTCCATATTTATTTTCTCATAATGACTTTCCTTTAAATGTGAGTTTTGATATATGAGTTACGAAGCCACAATGCCTTTTGGGGGTCCTAGCCTAATGGAGCTCATGTACTGTATAGAGACCTGTAGAATAACCATCTCTGAAGTGAGAAATCTTTCTTGCTTGACTTCATTTGTACAATGTTGGCGTAATCACTGACAATATTTCCTTTTACTTATGAGAGCATAATTTACTTTATAAACAAGACACTTTTCATTTATTAAATTCATGCCTGTAGACCTGTCTGCTTGAATAAAATGTTTAGGATGAATTTTCACTAGCAGTTTTAATTTACCATACACTCCTTGCTTTTTTGTGTACATTGTTATGCAGCAGTCCTGCGTATTGCTGAACAGCTGCTACACGCTATGCATTTCTGCGGAGGGTGATGTGGTTATACTTTCCATACACAGAATCGTGCTCACTCTTACTCTTTCTCCCCCTACATACACACACACGTGCACATACATGCATAGTAGCAGGATTTGGGATTGGTTGGCTTGAAATACAAGTCTGTAGTGCTATTATTAAAAAATGGCTGAGAGTGTAATAGTTTTTTGTTGTAAGTCACTTCTTAGAAACCAAAGATGGAAATGTCACTTGAAGAAAAAATGGCAAATTTGGCTTGAAACCGTTTAAAACTAGCTTTTGTGAAGTCAGTATAACAGAACTTTGAGCCTCATTATGCTTGGCACTATGCAAAATATAACAAGAAGAGAGCCTCTGCTCAGAAGAGACCCTGTATTACTATGTATTAGCTGTTGTGTGTCCTGCATTGAGAGTAAATTAATGACTGTCGCTGAAATGCCAATATCAGCCCATTGTTATCACACAGTGATATCTAGGATGCTATAGTTTCCTTCTGCTTAGGAAATACGTCTTGTACATTAGATATCAATTGGGACTTGCCAAGTGCTTAATACTGACCTTGTATCTCTCCAATACTCCTACAACCATATACAATTTCCAAAGCAAAAGCCAGGGACTGTGTTACTGCTTCCCTCTCTAGTTCCTGGGAAACCTGGTGAAACGACTTGTTCCGTGAGGCAGGGGCAGGACTCAGATTAGACTTGAGGAGTTCAGCCGTGCTGCGGTGGCCTGTCCCGCACCTGGATTCTACTCTCCTTCTCCCATGTTGTGGCTTCCGGTGAAGCTTATGCATAAATACCAATTTAAAGGGTAATCTTTCTGCTGTGACACTTTATACCAGCCAAAATCTGCCTCTATTGTCCTTTCCTTCCTGAGCTAGTAAAACAGAAAGGCACTGGTTTTTTTTATGGTCCATTGACTGTTCAAAGATGATAACTTTGGGTCTGATGCAAAGACTATTTAAGTCAATAATAAGAGTTTTGTCATTGACTTTTTAACAGACTTTGGATCAGGCCTTTTCTCTGCATCTGGATAAATCATACAGAACAACCTGGGCACCAAAGAGCTGCATCCTTTTCTCATTGTTTCTCTCCCCTCCCACTCCTTTCTTAGCCTTTTTTTCTTACTCCACCTTCCCAGACTCCTCTCTCCTGCCCCTGCCCCCACCCAACAAAGTCTTGGGTTCTTCCTGCTTGTAATTTGTCGCTAATCAGCTGTCAGTGTTGGAGCAATGATGAGAGGTTCATCTCTTGCTGAGGGTAATGGCCTTAAAAGTCACAGAGTCAATGTCAATGGGATCGCTCCAATTCAATCAGAGAGCTGAATGAGGGATGGCACCTGCTGACATTAGCACTCATTTTGAGCTCAAGCATCTGGGCTCTAGTAAATAACCATCAGTGGGTGGGTCCGGGGGACAGGTCATTAGCCCCACGAAAAATAAATATCGCTTCCCTTGATGGCTGCGAGTAATTTAGTTCAGACGAGGAAATTTCACCCTAGATTAAGTATGATGAGCCAATATCAGTCAGAGGAGGCCAAACAGTGAGAGCTTGATGAGATAGAGGGAAATTTATATGCAGCTGGCTGAATGCAAGATGAGTTTAAAGAAATGATGTACTCTTCCAGTCTTTAGCCACGTGCAGGAGCAGTGCTAGTCTCCGCTTCCCTGACAGCCTCCCCCCCCCCCCCCCATTTGCACACTGCACAATTTTTTCCCCTTTGGCATTAAAACAGCTCTGTTTTGCTCACATGTTTTGGTGCTCTCGGTATGCCAGCCATGAGCTTCCGGAGAGAAGTTTGCCATGCCTGCAGGCTTGCACACAACTGACACAGCAGCCAGGCCTGCTTGTCTGTGAAAGCAGAGAGAGCTTTAATTGTTTTGGAGGTCCCTAAAGTGTCTTGCCCACTTCCTTTTTGTTACGCAAATAGTGTAATAAGCCACCTACTATACGTCTGCTCTGCCTTTTTTTTTTTTTTTATTTGTTCCATCAATCTAATCTTCCAAATGCTGGGTGGCTATTAACAGTCCCTCTTTTTGATTAGAAGCAGCTTGGTTCATGTTGGGAATCATATTTTATGTTTGCTGGAAGCTGTAGCTAGTACATCTTCCCCCTCATTGGCTCAGACATATCCCCTAAAGCACTGGCCTGGAGGGTGGGTCAGTTTCCCTATTATACTCTGAATACAAATCAAGCATATTGTTGCTGCCTACTTCCTCCTCCCCCTCCATTTGGTCTTTGGGAAAGAACCAAGAAAGGTCAAAAAAGGATCCTGATCTGTGTTTTGAGCATCCCAAGCTTCTAACCCTTTGCAGGTAGAGCCAATTGGGATTTTAATAGGTCTAGAAAAGGCCAAGATAGTCATTGCATGCATGGAAATATCAGACAGTGAATGCCCCCTCCATCATAAAGAGTAGGGCTACCAAGCAGAAAGAGGCCTATGCTGAGAGAAGACAGTAGTCACTCCATTGAACCTCAGAGACCAAATGGAGAAGCTGGTTTTGTTATACTGAAATAAGTGTACAAGACAGAATAGTTCTGTTACAAAGCCAATTTAACATACATTGCTACCTGGAAGAGGGTGTAGACTTGTGCTTTGGCTGGCTCATTCTTTGAGAAATGGTTGCATCATCATCATCATCATCATCATCATCATAACGTTGTTTTGTCCTTTGTTTTCTTAGTGCGCTTCTTTATGATTTTGTTTTTTGTTTTTGTTATATGTGTTTTGCACTGGCTGTTGCCCCCTCTAGAACATTATCCACCACATAAATATAAATCTATTTATACAAATACAGAGCAGTTATGTAGGTTCCACATAAACTAAATCGAATGAAGTACATGGAAATGCAGACATTTTCCCCCTCAGAATAACTTAATTAAGAGGCAGAGATTCACTGCCATCAGAATGGCAAGTTGCACATTGTAATTCATTTAATAATTGAACAGTCTTATTCTGAAATAATACAATCATTTTGCTAGAGTTCACGATAAGTGAGCTCTACTGTATATTTTCCTATTGGTTCAAATACGGGAGCATAAACTTTGATTGTTATTCTTCAAAAAACTATACCAATACTTACAGTCCTGCAGACATTTTTATGTAAAATTGAACAGAAACAAATAGTAGTGAACTTATTTTTCTAGGTTGGAACAGAAAACATTTTCATTATAAAAGTGATGGAAAACTTGGTTCATCTACCTTCTCTTTGTTGTCCATTATCCAGGAACCTTTGACTTTTGATCAAGCCCAGAAACTGTTTCTGCTACAGCCACTGCTTTTTGAATAGCCACTTTTATATAAAGGTATCGCCCTTTCTGTCCTGCCTTTACCATGGGAACCTATATTGAATTTTCTTCCTTGCTAACATGCCATGGGTCATGGGCCAGGTTCCCCCAAAATTTGGTATTTACTATTTCACTCAAACAATGACTGAAACTGACCAACACCTCGACAGTGTTCTTGCTGCTTTGGAAGGCAGACCGTCTTATGATATAAATTGTAGTCAATAGAAATATTACATTGAGACTAGCAGAGGATTTAGCATTTGTTTTTTTTTTTTGTTTCCTGACCCATGGACTGCAATGGACACAAAGGGACTGATCAAAAACCCATGTAAAACAATATCTAATGGGTAAAAGTAGCAGAGTCTAACAAGTTGGAAAGTTGGATGTATAAAATTACCTTCCTACTCTCTGATTTGGAGTCAGTGGGTGTTCCTTAGCCACAGGTGAATGTGGCAAAGGGCTGTAGTGTGCATCCCTTGTCCAGCCTGATATTCCCCCCAGGGCTTCCCCCTGCCAGGGCTTTCTATGGCTGCAGGTCAAGCACTTTCTGTTCAATCCCAGCTCTGTCTCTTTGCAGGCACTGTGGTGAAGCACCTCTGCTGCAAAGCTCCCTGTCCCAGGGTGCTGCTGGCAGCCCTCCAGGGCTGGCATTGCAAGGACAGCTGCAGGAGGTCCCAAACAGCTGGCATAGGGAACATGTCCAGGGCATCTTCTCCATTCAGCTGTAGCCCTGTCTGCGTGCCCATGCCCATCTCCAGTGCTCAGAGCCCCAACTGGACCCAGGAGGAGGTGCACAACCTCATGGTGCTCTGGGGCAGGGCACCAGATATCCAGAGGCAGTTTGCACAGGGCAGGTGCTTGACCGCCCACGTTTATGAGGTCATTTCAGCCAGAATGCATGTGCTTCCAGATGGTGCGGCAGTGCACGCGAAGGCTAAGGTCTTACAGGCATGGTGGGTGACTATGACCAACTTCAGTCATTGGTCCGGTTGTGTCCAGAAGACCATGCCCTTCCTTCAGGAGATGACACGCATTTTGGTGCCCTGGGAATCAGGCTTGCACCCCTGTGAGTGCCATCTAGAAGGGCAGCTTGCCCTTACCCACACCCTGCCCTGATGCCTTCAGTCATGCATCACTGGAGGAGAGGACTTTGGGCCATCAGCACCCCACCCACCTCCCTGGCTACTGCATCCACTGGCAGCTTGGGGAGCCCTGCCCAGTGGATGCCTCACCCTTGGCCCAGCCCCACACCCCGCCATGAGGAGCAGCTGGCCACACCACTGCCAGACTCCAGCAGTACCATCTTGTCCTTGGGGGTGTCCCCTGGCTGCATGCCAGCCTGCCACTCACTGCAGGCCATGGACACTGGGTGCAGCTAGATGCTATTGCTGCTGGGGACCCCAGTGCTGAGTTTCCAGCATCACCAGCCCCAGTAACATGGTAAGTCCCGGCTCCTGCCCGCATTCCCTGCCTGGCCCAACTGCACTCCCCTCGCCCCAGGTTTCCCTCCCTCCCACAGCACACAGAGAAGTGGGACACAGTTAAACATTATTGAGCAGCCCATGTCCCCACAGCTGGGTGGGCCCAGGCCTCTCGCGTGCCAAGGAAGGTATCAATGTCAGCGGTGATGTCCTCCTTGGCACTGGGGGGCAGGGACAGGTAGCCGTCCAGGTGGTGGTGAAGGTTGCAGGGCTGCCTGAGCTTGCCCCTTGCGCTGCTGTAGCTCAGGGTCCTAAACCAGGAGTGCAGGTGTGCCTCGCGCACCAGCAGGATCTGCGGCGCAGGGCATAGTGGCTTAGGCAGTCCTCTGTTTGCACAAACAGCTCATTGCACACCTCCTGGAGCGCACACAGCAGCGGCATGCTTGGGGTATAGACACGGGAAAGATGGGGTCAGCCCTGGGGTGCCTCCCCAGAGAGGCTTCCTGCAGGGAGGGCAGGGATGTGGCCAGCCCCTAACGCCAGTTGTCTGGTAGCCATGCATGCCTCAAGCCTGGGTGCCATGAGCTAGGCAGTAGCGTGGCAGAGTGGCTGGCCTACAGGGAGAAATGGGAGGAGTGGAGTCAGGAGCTGTGGCAGCAGGTGCTGCCAGCACCCTGGCCTGGCCTGGCCTGGCCTGCCCTGGGGAGGGGGCAGGGCAGGCAGGCTGCCTGTGACCAGCACGGCCAGGGGGCTCAGCCAGCAGCTGCCCGGGCCCAGCCCTGCCCAGGCAGCTTACCATGGTCCCTGGGCACCCATGCATGGTGGACCTCCAATCTGAGGCTGGACAGCACAGGGCCTCTGATGAAGAGCATCTTATCTCTGGAAAGTTTTGAACTCACACAAAACCCTTCTGTCTTTTGCCTCTGCAGGCCCAACATCTGGAAGGGGGAGATGCTGCAGCAGGGTCGTCACCACCCACCGCTGGAGCTGCTCAGATGTGCCGACTGCTCAAGGAGTGCACCAGAGACTGGTTCCTGCTCCAGCACCTGGTGGTAGTGGTTGAGAACTGGGTGGTGTGGGAGCTGGTGTGGCAGCAGGTGCAGGAGGAATGGGAGCTGGCTTGGCAGGATGAGGACATTGCCAGGTGGAGGCACAGGATTGAGTGCAGCAGGTGCATTGGGCCCAGTTGGAGGCCCTGGGGTAGTGCCATGTGGAGCTGTTCAAGTGTAAGGGGTCAGCCAGGGTCCCTGGGTGTTGCCTGCTTCCCCACAACAGACCATACCTGGGCCTTGGAGGAAGGCCTTCTCTGCCTCCCACCTGCAGGAGCCCCTCGCATTCACCACAGACCCTGGATCCACACGGAAACAGTCCATGGCCAGGGTGCTAGTCACCTGCTGCTGCGCTCTGCACCCTTGGGTGCCTCTACTCCACAGCCCCCCACTCCAGGACTCAGACAAAGGCTGATACTGATGTATATAGTTTTCAGTTTGTGAAGAGGGTTTTTTATTGTTGGTAGGTGGGGAAGATGGTTGAAATGCCCTGTGAGTTGGGGAGGGAGGAGAGAGGGGGCTCTGCTGGTTGAAAATAAATTCAAGAAAATAAATTAATTTTCATTGGCAATCAGACAGACAGTGGTATATGGTATTTTGCAAAGACTAAGCATTTGTTTTTTGCATAGCTGCTTCTATTGACTCTCCTGTAGGTATGATAATATTTTAGTTTCCATCCATACTGTAAACTCACTCCCATAAAGAATCCCAAAAGCATATGCACTGGACATCAGTGGTAGAGACCTTCAAAATAGGCAAGGGGGATTTATCTGCAGATCCTCCATTAAAATTCCATCTGACTTGATACCGCTTTAAAGATTTTAGCCAACAGGATGTTTTATGGGCATTAGGCCAAAATCCAGGTATCAGTTATCCTGATGCAGTGTCACTGGATTCGATGGGGTTGCACCCTTCTACTGAAGAGCTTGTTCTGTTGGCTCATAAAGGACCAGGAAAAAAGTGCACGGAACCACAGAGGCAATAGGACAGTGGTGCTCAACCAGGTCTGCCCACAGAGCTGTGCAATCTGGCTTCTGGGGCTCCCAGTAGGTCTGGAAATTTGAGTCTAGGCCAGATAATACGGCCCTGTGCACTGGTTGCACTGGCTTACAGCCAGATCCAGCCACATGGGTTCAGGCCAGTGCTAAGGATAGCACCTGCAGATGGATCTCATGCACTGACCCTGTGCAGGATCCAGCCCCAGACTTACCCTGGTCCACTCATCTAGCCCACAGGGCTGGAAGGGCTTCACTGTGCTGGAGTAACCTTCGGTTAGACTAGGGAAACTGGAATGGTAATTAATAAGAGGAAATGCCAATGTGGATTGTGACTAATGAGCGGTCAGCCACTGTTTTACCTCTGTAATTGGGCTGAGGATGTAACATATGGGGTGAAATGTGGGGCTAAATGGTGATGAACAGAGATACGTTTTTACTCAGAAGAGTAATATTGAGTGGAACAACTTACGAGCTAGTGTCTGATGGATCATACTGTATCATGTCCCAGTCCAGCTAAAGCACTTAGATTTGTGCATAATTTTAGTTATGTGAGTTATGGTATTGACATTAGCTACACTCCTGCATGAGGATTGTGCTGGATCAGGACCTACATCAATAAGCATCTTCCAGCAGAGTCAGAGCAATGTTTGTTTTGTGTTTTGCCTGTGTTACCTCCCACTGACTACAGAGTGAATAGGCACTTCCTTTGTGGGTGTGAGCCGCTTTATTCAGTGTTCAAATTAGTCCCTTATGAACTGTATTTTATCTTTTGAACTGATTGGTGTCAAAATTGTGATGGTATCAAGATATATGTGAAGTGCTCAGGTTGCCCAGTAATATATTGTGCCCTGCTGGTTTATGTTGATAGTGCACTGATACAATTTACATCAGCTATTCTTTTTTACCTTGAACTGTAAGGTACAGCAGCTGTTGGATTTATATTTACAGCACTTTAACTATTTAAGTTATGCTCCTAACAAGCACATGCATATTTATGGAGTGATGGTGCTGCTCGAGCTCAGTCTGATTGAACTGTAACACATTTTGATCATGCCATATCCAACGGGGGGAAAATGTTTTAACAAAAGCAGGGATGACAAAAAAAGAAAGAGGAATGGATCAGCTATTGGGTGGGTGTTAGTTGCTGCAGTTCTGTTGAAATAAATGGAACTAAATCAATTTAAACCAGCTGAGATTCTGGTACCAATAAACAGATACTGTTGTGCGTTTTATCAGGGGAACTTTTTTTTTTCCTTACGGATTAAATACGGTGCAATTGGTTGCATAAAAGTATACAAGTCATCCCAATAAAGTTAGACGTGTGCTTAAGTACCTTGCTGAATCAGGGTCCTGTTACAGCTGAGGCATGAAATGGCACCATTATTACTCTCAGCGGTGCAGGGGAATGAGAGGGAGGCTGTTTGTCTGTTGTGGCTCTCTGTCCCTCATAAATGATGTGAAATCAGCATTACTTACTTGGCATGAAGTACAGACATTAGAAAAAGAAGAGACCTTGCCAGTGTAGGATTGTTCCCCATGGCATATTTTCTATTGCTTTGTCCAGTTTGGTTTCAAATAACCCCAGCCAATGTAAGTTGAGGCCAGCTTGAGAGGCAACCTGGATGTATGCAGCCAAAATAGCAACAGTAACTTTGATTTCTTTGAAACTTAAAAATGCTAAGTGAATTGAGTCCTGGAGAAAGGTGCCAGAGCAACAGCCCTGTTCTCTACGGACAGAAGAGAGAAAAACCAACAGAGCAAATGCTCCACTTAGCATCTGGTTATAATCCTCTCAGATGAACAGTACGAAAGGTTGCCCTGCACTCTGAGGGACTTAGCAAGCCCCGTATAAATTCCCTGCTCTCCCACAGGGACTTCTTGTGTGACCTTCAGCATGTTCCTTAAGCTCAGCTCCCCTGAGGATTTCCATGCTGAACTGCCATTGTTATCACCGGGAAGTAGGTGCCTAAATAACTTTCAGGATCTGGACCTTAATCTCTTTGTGCTTTCATTTCGCATCTGTAAAAGGGAGAGGATCAAATTTATTCACTGGCCTGCTGCAGGGATAAATACATCAGGTTGTGAGGTGCTCAAATTCTCTGGTGGTAAGGGACATTGAGGCATTTGATGTTGAGAAGCGGCTGTTTTATGTAGATGCCACCTCCTGAAAGGTGTTTTTTACAATAGCAGGGGAAATTCCCGTTAAAGGAGAACCCTTTCCACGTTGTGGTCTGTCCTTGTGCACTTCTGCCACCGACTCAGGCACAATCACTCTCCTGACTGTCTTTTGTGACTGTTGCCCCAGGCCCTACTGCACTTTTCCTTGAAAATAAAATCATTCACTGTCAGCAATGGCCTGAAATCCACATGCCAGAAGCTGGGTTTTATCCACCCCGCTTGCCTATGTAGTGTTTGCAGGGTTCTCCTTTAATGCTTCACAATCCTAGATCAACTCCTGCTATGCAGGAAACTTCAGCCACAGCCAGTTTGGGGGCTGAAATTTGCTGTTCCTGTTCCTACCAGATGGTGACTCTGAGCCCTAGCTGACCTTCCAAGTACAGGCGGAGGGCTCAAACGCAGAAAATAGCAAGCTGCAGCTTCTCCTTAGCAACACACTGTAAATAGCTTCAGCAGGAGTTCCTGGCATCGGGGAGAGGCAGTGCATCGCAACACGGAGAAGCAAAGCGTAAAAGGCACTTCATACAGCAAACTGCGGGCCGTTTGCTCTGAGCGAGCAAATGGAGCACTCCCTTTCTCTGCCTGTCTCTGAGGCGCACTTTTTAGACAGAGGTTAAACTAAAAGGAATTAGAGACCTCTGCTAAAACAGAGGGGAGCTCTTCAGCATCCTTCTGGATTGGCATAAGCAGGATCCCTGCACAGCTGTCCCTCCTCTTGGACTGGTGCAGTGAGCCTTGCCCATTCTGTTTCAATCTGTTTTCACTGCTGCTTCCAAGTCTGAGTGTTTTGGGGGCTTGCTCTGCCTCTCCCCGCCGTCCCTCCCGCCTGGTAAGCAGCATGGTGGATGCCACGTAGGTGACACAACACACCTGTGCAGACAGGTGTCCAGCAAAACAAGGCACGCTCTGCTTTCCAGGAGCAGTGCTGGACACTAGCACCCGGAGGATCTGTAGTGTTTACACCTCACGATGTATACACTCCTTTTGTGTCTTACTGCACATTGGTATTCTCTTAGAAGGCAAAGGCAGAATAGGTGTGGGCAGAGGTAGGTACTGGGTATCTGGATGTGGTCAGATTTATCTGTTATTTCTCTCGGGGGTGTTATCCGAGAGACGGTGCTCTTCAAGCACTCTCAGCGTGAGCGAGTTGCTTTGGAACAGCCCAAATATCCTACGCCATTGAGAAGGAAGCAAGTTTGGGCATTGCGTCAGTGAGGGCAGGACTAGATTGCTTGCTAGGGGTTTCAACAGCAAGGGCTACATGTTACTGAAGATAAAGCCCTCAGTACATGAGCACCAGTGAAAGCAAGGAGGTTTAACTCCTGGAAGTCTAGCTAATTAGTGTTTGGGTTAAGCTGGAGTTTAGTGCTCAGCTGTTTTGTTTATGTGTTTTCTGCAATAATGGGTCTGTTCTTCTCTTAATGCTTTCAGATCCTGGTGTAAATAAATCTGTCTTATATTTATTACTCCGTGAGTGTTTGTTCTGTACCTATTTTGGTCTCCTCACAGAATATTTCAAGTTATAAGAACAAATGAATGAGAGAAATTCTTGCTGGCATGATGTGGCTCATAAGGAAGGTGCTGACGATACAACAGCATAATGAAGAAACTGTGCGGAAATGTAATCAGTCCTTGTGGGTAGTATCTAGACTTTCACAACCAAGCAGATTTTCATGGCAAGTCACCAAAATAACCTAAAAACAATTATTTGGTTTGGTCATTTGGCTGAATTACTTTGATATTTATCCTTCATTTTTATTAATGCTCTTTTTACTCTTTTCCTGTGTTTGACTCTCCAGGTCACTGCGTTTCTTTTTGAGCGATACTACTTTTTTGTTTTTATTATGTTGAACATTTTTACGTAAGTGCTTTCTTTGATGTAAGTGTTACCTCGCGTTCACGTTCTGCTCAGCTCTCTCCTGCTACAAAGAAATAGAAATACACTCTTTTCATCCACATCCGCAGCACACAGCCCTGGATCATACGTGTCCTCCTGTTTATCTCTATTTCATCAACGTATGTGATAGTAGTGTGAGCGGCTACTTGCCTAAGCAAATCTATGCAGGGTAGTATAATATGGTTTTGAAAATGAGAAGCCAGCTGCTGCTCTTGGTTTCTCCAGTGCATTCTCAATTATGTCACCAGGGCTTAACGCCGCTGAAGTCAAAAGGGTTACATTGGGATAAGGGAGAGTAGAGTTTGACCTCATTCCTTTTAAGCATCTGGGCTGGATTCTGGAGTCAATGCAGGTTTTGCTAAGGTTTTCTGCTATGGACTCCAAAAGAAGTTTTGCCTGAGTAAAATCTGAAGACCTATGGTGTATGGTTAAAAACAAAGAAGCCAGCCTGCCAATGACTTGTCATGAAGCAGTCCTTGTGGAGAAAAGCCTGCTACTGGATCCGAATACCATAGCAAAGATTGCATCAGTTTCCAGCAGAGGTGCCTCTTGGATCCAGACCCCTGATAGCAGAAAGGTAATGTAACGGCACATCAATCTGTCTAGCACTCCAACGGGCACTATTATGCTTCTTTCAGGAAGCAGGTAATTCCCCTCAGGAAGTCAATAAATAAAGTTGTGATCAAGTGTGTTAGGGTTTAAAAAGAATTTTAAATTGATTTTGGAACATTTCAGCATGAAACCATTTTACAATAGAAACAATTGTCTGGACTTCTGGTGCAGGAAGCATCTCTAAGAGGTGGGTGTATAATCTCCCTATTTATATAAAAGGAAAACCAATGCTTCAAGAAATTAGTTGACTTGCACGAAGTCTTCTAGCAAGTCTGTGACTGGGTTGGTACTTCACTCCGTTCTTCCTGTTTGCTAGGACCTAGGCCAATTCTTTTGCCTCTTTACTGTGACACCTCTTCTCTAGACACAGGTGCAAGCTAGCACATTACTAGCAATCTTACACTGCACTTCGCAACCTCTAGCCAATGCAAACAGAGCAGTTTATTTGCACCTCAGTTTATCCTTTTTGAGTACCGGGCACGTCTACACATGCACCTGAATGCTCAGTTGTGACTGTGCAGTCATTTAGTACTTGCGTTAGCAAACGCTAAATGACTGCACTGTAACCACTGTCACTGCATTACTGCGCAGGCGTGTTGGCATCATGGTTTGTGTCACCGTAGTGACGAGCTATGTCACTGTAGCCTGTAGCTACAGAAAAGTAGCGTCTCATGTAGATGTGCCCACTGTAAATGAATTAACTTGTCCTTGAACTAAAAATCTTGTTTATATGTATGTAGGATCAGATGGGATGTGGAAGGTACTAGACTTCTCCCAAGTATGATCGAAATATATACTAACCAGTATAGGAACAATTGATTTACGATGCATCTTTAACGCTATGGACCTACCTACTTGAATATCTTGAATGTACTACGTTTGGGAAGAGTTCCACTTATCCCGTATTCAAAGTTGTTTCGCATTTTATAGAGCGACCGTAATCTTGAATAATCTGAAAGTGCTTTTCAACCTTCTGGACGTGACGAAGTTTACAGCATCTTTGTGCTACGTGGCGTGCATACATACGGTGAGAAGCAGTACTTCCATCCTAGAGGCGATACAGTTTAACAGAGCCGAGACGACCGAGGTAGGGGGAAAGGGAAGGGTTCTCCTCATTTTACACGTGAGGAATCGAGGCACAGGGAGATTAAGTGATCTGCCCAAGATCACCGAGGAAGTCTGTGTCAGAACTAGGATTGAAATTCTATTTCCTGAATCTTAGTGCAGCGACTTACTCCCCAAAAACCATAGTTCTGCAGTGAGGGCATTACCCTCTAGTGGGGAAAAGAGCTCGAACAGACAAAAGCCGTTTTCCTCATCTTTCTCCCTAAGCCCCCTTTCAGTTAGTGCAGCTAGGCAATGGTCAAAATATTAAAAAAACCAACCCCCAGACAGTTCAGATATTCTCTTCTGTGTTGAGACTTCGTCTATGCCTCATTTCTGCCATGAGGAAATTTTTAGGAGTGATTTGTAAACCCCCAGACCTCAGGTTTTTGTAATGGAAATGCTGACAGACCCTTAACTATAGCATTGTGAAACGCAACACTGTAATACAATGAATAATATTCATGAATCTGCCATAATGTTGGATATTATCACTCATTACCATTGTAAGAAAGGGATGATTAAACTAATAGTTACTGAGAGACATTTCTGGTGACAGGAGGCAATGATTAGAATAAACTGGCTTCAATATACATTTAGAGCCAGGAATAATGGGATGTGGCAGGAAGCCAATAAGTGAACATGGCCCACAGCTCTGATCAATGAATTACTTTTTTTCCCTTTACAGCAGTACATGGTGTTTAATGAAAAATCAATAGCCCCCTGTAATTCAAAACCGTAATCAATCGTTTGACCTGAAGCTTTCTTTTTTTTCCCCCCTCTGCAGGGAAGATGTCTTAGCGGAGGACACAGTTCAGTTGCAAAGAGCAGTACTTCACAAGGCGCACAGAAGGAACCTGACAGAGGAGTGCAGCAATTTATACTGGCTGCACTATCCATGGAAAAAGTGTACTGAGCAGGAGGAAACGTGTTGGGTACGGCCACAGCTGCCTCCTCATCCTGCCTTGACAAAATGTGAGCTCTTTGTTTTGCTTTTCCCTGATATTCCCTCTCAGGGTTGCAAGTCTTATCACAGTCGCCCCTATTCAGATCCGGCTTGAGGGCGTTTGCTGCCTTAGGCAAGCTGAGAACTATTGGCCTTCTTCCTAGGCTTCAGCCACTCGTGTAGCAGAGAGTCATGAAACATTTTTGCTGCCCCAGGCAACCGCCTGTTCTGCCTTTATGAGAGAGCTCCCTCCTTATTAGCACCACCTGGTAAGAAGAGCTTTCTGGTTAGAGGAACAACCCTCTGGAGAATCAGTCGGGACTTCAATAGTAGCTTCAAACCTGCAGATGCTTGCTCTTAGGTGCCACTTTGGGCTGAGCACTTAAGGTTGTGCTGTCTGGTTCAGATAATGCGAGGCCTATTAGTCTGCTTTTAATATGTTCGTTTTCTCATTTGACTCCCCCCTGCCCTTCATAAATAATGTTGGGAATGCATGCTGCTGGCACACTCTAGTTGCTTTTTTCACTTGTACGATGTTCGGCTAAAAGGGCACTAGAGAAAGACAGCTGCAGAAGGTGATCTGAAAAGCAGACGTGACAGCAGTAATGTGTGACAACAAATACTGGGGTGTTACAGGCACAGCTGATGAAGGAAAGTTCTGGCTGAGGCGGGTTTATAGAAGGGAAAAAGATTTGCAGCCCACATGACATACTTTGCAGTGGGTCTTCACCTGGGGATAAACTGGCATAGGCTTTCTGACTTCACCGGAGCTCTGCAACTTCTGCTAACTCCTGTGTGGCTGGGGGTTAGAGGCACCCCAGCCACACATCACACCATGTGCCGTGTACCCTGTGCAGCACTACATCGGCCCCCTTCTCACCGCTATGAGCCACACCGTGTGGTCTCCTTCCTTTCACCACCCCTGCCATAATGCACCCCTGGCCCCGTGACTTGGGTTTCTGGATCATCCTGAGGGCTCCCTCAGCCCTGCAGCTTCCCTGACCTGCCCCACTCCCCGGGACATTGGTGGAGGAAGGAGGAAAAGCCCAGAGACTCTGGGACCAGCAGGAGAGCTGCCAGTTGGACAGCCGTGCTGTAAATCAAAGTAGCTCCAACTTCATTTCTGCACCAGTGCAAAAATGGTGCAAGTGAGAGAAAAAAAACAGGCCCACGGTGTATCTTAGTCCTAGAATATGGGTGGGGGGAGGCGGAGGGGACTGCAGGCCTTGTAACTGTAGTAGCTATAGACACTTTTGGTTAGTGGGGCACCAAGCAGGCTGCCTCTGGGTTGGCATTTTAGAGGTACTCTGGGAGTACATTTTAAATGGGAGCACAGAGAAGCATGCTGCAATTGCTGTGCTGGAGTAGACACGAGTTCCACTGAGTCTCCAGTGATCACCACTACCAGGTCACTTAGAGAAATGGAGGTAATTTCTACAGACTGTGCCCAGGTATGCAGGTTTTCACTGTAGGGGACATTTCCCATGTCCCTTCAGCAGGTGACTGACTTACAGCCCAAAGTGTGAGAACTAATCTCTCTCGTTGTTAATTCTGTGCATCCTGGGGTTTCTGGAGGGCACAAATGCATCATATTTACTGCACGGTGAGGTCTGATTCCGGGCTCACGTCTCAGCGTAACTTCGCTGGCTTCAGTGGAATTGTTCCTGACTTAAAGTTGGAAGAAGATGCGAGGCTGATATTTCAGTAGCACCTTCTTCAAAATACATAAAGAAACTAATGAGCAGCTGTTGCAAGAGCTCAGAGGGTAACCTGTACCCATGAATTATTAATAAAATGCTCCTGTCAGCAAGTCCTCGAAAAGGATATTTCGGAAAGCTACGGTTTTATTTTTACTCACCAGTGTATGAAATAAAAGTGTGAAATATAAAACCATAATAGAAGGGATCACTGGATTTTTCAGGCTGAGGGATAGATAGAAAGGAGTCTGTGTGCTGAGGTAACCCTTTCTCTGTCAGCGCCGTGTGTGATGGTATCTTGCTTGCTCACTATTACCAACCAGCAGAATCAAGCTTGCTATTTTAGACTCAGATCACAGACCGGAGACCTGTCGGGTCATTCTCCTTGCCACTGCAGCATCCTTCCCAGTTGTTGCATCCTGGTGTACAGGATGTTTTTACTCATAGCTGGCTGGAAAGAGCCAAGTTTTTTACACCCCTTCACTCTAAGTCAAGCCCTCTTTTACCATCCTAAATCAGTTTCCTCCATCCTTAACGTTGTATTGAAGCCAATCTAAGCCATGTTAGTTAAATACTAAAGCATGCTGCACCTATCTATACCATCTCCTGCTGCTGCAGTGCTAGCTGGGACCTCTCTATTTCTTTTCCTCTTACTATTCATTGTGGTACATAGGGAGAGGCGTGGGGGGAGCAGGAAGAGAGGGATTGTGTCTCTTGGGCTCAATGGCTCCCTTCTGCTACTGTGCCTGCTGCGGCTGCCGCTTCTGTTGCTTTGCCTACTTACTGAATGTCTGATTTCCTGGCATGGATACAATTCCAGTCTCTCGGCGGGAGGCTGTGGATGTGCAGTACTGCCAAGCGACACTTCCTAATATATCTTACAGGCCTCAACTTTTGTTTGGCGTGTTGTGTAGCAACGTTCTTTCTCGCAGCCTAAGTGTGTGGGATGCTACCTGGAGTGTTTAGGATGCCAGGGGAGGTGAATGGGATAGGTGATGAAAGGGGCACAAACTCCTTCCCGTTAGCAAACGCATACACGCCTTGCCTGCTCAGAGGCGTAGGGCAGGAGTTGCCAGGGCAGGTCTAGATTCTCGTCCTGTACCTGTCCGGAGGCTTTTGCCGTTTCCTCTGTCTTTAGACCAGAGTCTTTCCTTCCCAGACACAAACAGATACTGGACTGATGTTCTTCAGCATACTCTATGGATCCTCAACTGGTGTAAAGTGGCAGAACTTCATAGGATGGTTTACGCCAGTTGAAAATCTGGCACCTTTTGAACTGTCCTCCGTTTCCTCTCGTGCGTGGAGAGGTTCGTGGTTCGGGGTCCACGGAGGGCCTTCTGTAGCCTTTGTTTGCTTTTAACAGAGGACAGCTCCTTGCGCTATTTCTAAACTGGTGTTTCCCGTTGAAGTCCTTTCAGTGATCTGTTTTGAAGAAAACCTTCCTGTATTTATTGTCAGAGCTTTATGGGGGTGTGGGGGAGGGAAGCAGAGGCGAGCAGAAGAGTCTCCTATGAGAATACATTTTTGCTTTTCAACTGGCCAGACAACTAATGTGTTGCATGTCTGAGAAGAGCCAAAAGGGAAGGGAGTTTCCCTTGTTAAATATTTATCAGACGCTACTAGATTTCTGCCCACGTATGGAAAATGTGTCCCTTATTTCCATGAGTTTATATCTGGGATTGCTGCAGAAATGTGGGACAAGTTTAGTCACTTGAACTCCAAGTGTAACATGGTGCTGTCTGTAGCTCTTTTGTGTTGATTTGCACATGTACAAATGGTGGCAGGAAATGGTGGATAAGAACTGACACTGATACAATATTGTCCTTGGGGCTCTTCATTGCAGACAGAGAGCACCCAGGGCCTAATTGCTATTCTCTGGTGTGCTCCAAGGGGAGAAAATGGGTGAGGCTTTCTTCAGCAGACCCGGGGTGGGAGAGAAATCATTATAGACATACTTTAAAATACCATTGCTCACATTTTACAGACAGGGAACAGGGAAGCACCTACAGTGAATACAGGCAGCCATTTAGATCAGGCAAATACTGATGTCAGTGATGAAGGTATCACTTGTGGCAAGCTCAGCATACTAGCTAGTTTGTGTAGACTCAGCTGTTGTCATAATTTTCACTCCTCTCCACCTCAGTTGATGGGCAGGTAGCCATCAGCCTAAGAAAACAGTGTAGGCACTGAAAAGTGTTGTAACCCAGGCGTACTGGAGTGTGTACCCCCCTGCTCAATAGAAGGGGATGGTCAGCAGGGCGTTTGTGCGAGAGATGGAAACTGCAGCTTGCTTGCAGCTTCCCCTTCTCCAGTGTCTCTGTAGAGGAAGACCAGGGCACAGTGTCTTAACTATATACATGGTTTATTCAGATGCAGAATACAAGGGGAGGGGATAGAATAAACTAGATGGGCGAAAAAGACAACTATTGACATGTAATACATTCAAGTCAACAAATAACAGAACAGGCAAGTGTAGCAGTCCCCAAGACCCATGCGAGAAACCTCGCCCACGGATCCTCAGAGGGTCTGTATATCCCAGCAGTTGATGGGTCAGCACCCCCAAAGTGTAAAGCACAATAAACAGGTAATAAACTCTCCAGAATAGAAAAGGCAAAAAGCAATTAATAAACACTCCAAAATATAAGGCGTGGTAATCCCAAAGGCCCCCGACCTCCAGAGGAGTCTCTCTCTCTAGCCCAAACCCCCTCTGATGGGGCTATCCACTGTGTCCCTCCCTGGTGGGAACCCCTTGCCTGAGATCTCACGCCGCTCGGTGAGTAGGGGTCCCACAAGTGTCCTCGCGTTTCGTCCCCAGCTAGGCACGCGGCTCCTGGAGGGGGGGTGCTCTGCGTCAGTCCCCGGTGCTGGTGCATGGCTCGTTCACTTGCCCAGATGGCTCGGCTTTCTCAGCAGGCTGCGGGCCTGGGCTGCCTTGTGTGCCCAGGGCCAGGGCTGCAGTACAGGCCCACTGCGCTGCCCATGGGCCCTTGCACCTGGCAGCAGGGGATGGGGCTGCCGCTGCCCCTTCCACGGCCCTCAGCTCAACAATGACTCGCCGTCCAGCGGTGTCTGCACCGGTGCCAGCCTCATGCCGGGGTTGGAGACTCGAGTGGCTTCCAAGGTCCTGGCTCCTCTCAGACCCTCCGTGCAGTGATACCTGCACCATCTGGCCTCCTGCCAGGGCTGGATCCCCAAGCTGCCTCAAGTGGCTCCCAAGGTCCTGGTCCCTCTCAGATCGTCTGTGCGGCGATGCTTGCACCGACTCACTGTGGCCTGCCATGGTGAGGGCTTGGGGACGTGGCCAGCTGCTGCTCCCATCCGATGGCAGAGTCTTTGAGCTCTTCGGGGTAAATGGAGGCACCCCCTAGGTAGCTCTTCCCCAGCTGCTGCTTTCTTCTCTGGCCCTCATCATCTTCCCCCATGTGCTGTGCATGCGGCTCTTTATATATGGTTCTGGGGCTCCCCCAAGACTGGGGACTGGCCAGCTGGGGGGAGGTGGAGAGCAGCCTTCGGTCTGCTCCGCGCCTCGCCCTGACGTAGGGGTGGGGAGGACTCCTCCCCGCGTTCCTCCCCACCGGCCTCCGATGGGTGGGTCTGCCCCACCAATCGCTTTGGCGATTCTCTAAGCCCGAGGAACTGGGTGAAGATGGGCGAGCCCGCCACACTGTAATAATCCAGGACAACTTTTGCAGCTTTTGCTAAGACTTTCTTACCCAGGAGAAGTTCCATCAAGGGTTGTTTTATTCGATTAAGAGCTGAACAGAGGCCCCGTGTATTGTTAAAGGTGACCCCTGATGACATGCCAGGTTTCTGATTTCCACTAAAGGACCAGGAACAGTCGAAAAGAGTAAATTCCCTTTTCCCTGGGATCTCACTACCTTTTTTTCCCCATTTGCTCCAGTCACAATGGCAGCACCTATGGCTGGGATCATCTCCCTGCTTCCTGTAGCTGCTGTGTTCCCAGCCGGTTAGCACCTAACAGCGTTGGGAGGCACAGAGACCGCACGGGAGACCAAGAAACAATGAAAGCATTACTCTGGACCCTTAAACATCATCCTGCGAAGGCAGTCAGAGAGTTTGCAGTAACACTGCAATCTCTTTCATGGCAGCTTGTCAGGCTGCTGCTGGAACAACGAGAAGCTTTCAAGCTGTGGTAAATATCCTCTGCATCACAATTATGTAACAGACCGTATAGCTGCTAAACAAAAGAGCCAGTTCCTCGAGTGGTGTAAACTGGGGTAGCTCTGTTGACATCAATGAATGATGATTTATGCCAGCTGAGGAACTAGTTTAGCGCGATTACCCACAACCTACCTATCCACCTACCTACCTACTTTCAAACCCTTGGAAGCTGAGCCCGTATCTCTACCTTTTGCTGGCCACGTTACTTAATTGATTTCTGTTTTTTAAAATACTATTTGTTAATTCACATTGTGTATTTCACCAACCAATTATATGCATGGCCATATTGTGTGACTGCAGCAGTCTGGTGTGGTGCAAGGAATGCCACATCATGTGAGACGTTTCATCTCCATGAGCAACCCAGTCACTGTGGTAAATGAATACATGAATACAGTACATCCAGGAGAGATTAAGAGTATTGACCGGTGCTCCTAGACATGACAAATGTCATTGTTTTTTTCCCCTTTCTTTCTTGTTTTCCTGACACATTTTGGTCCCCCTTTCCCTTCTCCCCCTTTCCCTTAAGTAGAGATGACACAGATCAATACCTTTGATGGAAAGTAATAATCAGGCCTATTAAGTGACAAAGGTTTACTCTGTAACAGCTGTGCTGGCGGGAGAGGAGAGCTTGTCTGACTAATGAATCATGAAACAATCAGGCAGTAGCCATTTGTGTTTAGATCTGTAAATATGGTGTGGTTCAAGTGCCAGACCATCTCCAGCACTCCAGCTGGGGGCACAGATGGTCCACATTCAGAGCAGCACAAGTGTAAAGAAAGGGTTTTTTTTCCCTTCTCTGTCCCATACTGCCCCTCTCTGAGGAACAACTCAGCTAGCTTTAGGATAAACTTGTGTATGGGAGAGAGAGTTAAAATGCTGCCCTTTCAAACTGCACTGCACCCAGCAATATATGTACTCAGTGTTGCCGGAGGAAAAAAAATTCAGTAAAATCCCCATCTTCTATATGCTGTAGAAGGGATTCTGTCTGGCTACAAATAGATTTTTCCCCCTCACTGGCAGAATTTTATATTGCTTTACATACCTCTTGATTCTCCATCAAGAGATCTACTTCCTTCTACAATGCCTTTTGCTTTTAATGCTTCATAGACTTCAAGGATTCACAACTGAAATAAGAACGCACATAACCAGAAAGAGGGAGAATGTGTATATCCAGATTTATATCTGTAGCCACAGCCCAGTTCTCGGCGGTGTAAACTGTCATAGCTCCAATCAGTTCAACAGAGGATGTAGCTCGCAAATCTTGTTGGGTTAAACCCTGCGTGGTCCTCACCTCTGCATGCTAGGGAAAGCTGCTGACCCTTGCTGACTCTCAAGATGCTCCTAATCTCTTCCTACAAGATAATGAAAATGTGGTAAGTGCTTTCTCACCTACATGGGACTCAGCCTATGCAGAAGCTCTGCTTGTTGAACACTTCACTTTAATTTTAAAGGGATCTGTTGCTTTAAGCTATCCTGGTGAGCACAGCAGACCTGACCCTCCACTTCCTTTTGCTTTAGTGGAACTCTACTAAAATCAATAGAGTTGCACAAACAAGCCTGAGAAGTAACGCAATGACGACTCTGGCCCCTATTGCCTCCGTTTGCTGATTGCTGCATCTTAGGATTCAGTGGTATCACTATGAGGATCAACTAGGAGGGGGAACTGATCAGAAATTTGGGCCATTGGTGGTTTTTTTCAAACATCCATGGAGAAGACAATATTAGATGACCTGCAAATATTGCTTTCTCTTTCTCTTTTTGCTTATATATATTTCTTATGTGAGACTGTTCCTCTGCTCACCGTCTTCGGATACCATTACAGAGGTTGCAACTGGCCCTCTTATCTCCTCTAACATGGTGAATCTAGTCCTGATGGGCAAACATGTTTCAAATAGCTTCAGCACGAGTTCCAGCTGTTCCTGGGCAATTCTTTACAGGCCTTTTCTGATTTTGTTGCTGCTCTTCACCTGGTGCATTTCATCCTACTTATACAAGCTAAGTACAAAATGCTGCTGTGGGCAGAACTGAGGGGTGTTTCATGTTTGTTCTGACCTTTCTTTATAACCATCTATTAAAGAAGCAAGGCTTGGGCTCACCGTTTCTCTGTATTATATTTTATGTAGGTTTGCCTATCTAATTTCTAACTGCTTCTGATTTCCCTCAACCTACAAGGAACAGTGAACGGGTTAACCCAGGTGGGTCCCAGGAACACAATGCCCACCAGTTCACCGGGAGTTAGGGGGCTGCTTTCAATTTCCATAAAATGGAGCAGATTACAAACAGTTGTGGGGAAAAATCTGCCCTCTGTTATGTTGAAAATCCAGCGGAAACTAAAGGGATGTCTTTATTCCCATGAAAGTGAGACTAGAATTTGGTCCCCTCGTCTTCAGCTCATAAAGAGTTCAGGTTGTAACGTGGTCTGAATGAGTGACCTAGAAGTGTACTGCAGGATTTGGCCACATGCCTTACAGCCTGTAAGCTGCCCTACATGAACTTAATGATTAACCACTTGTCTGACTGGGGCTTCGGAGCCAACCAGAGTTAAAATACAGAGTGATTGCTTTGTTTTGTTTGCGGCATGTTTGCTCGCTCAGTTATAGTGAGGCGAAGAGTCTTGATTCCGATTGCTCAGGAGTAGTTCCATTTACGTCAACACCATTATGTCAGAGTAAAATCGATGCAAATGATATTAGGTTTTGGCCCTTGGAATCTGTTCCAGATTTGAATCATGACAAGTTTTAAATCCATTTTTTTTGGTGAAGTTAAAAGGAAAACATTTTCAGGGCAAGGGTCATTGCTAACCTCTGTTGCTGCAATTCACAAATGCATAGTTATTTATTGATCACAAAAGCAAATTTTGAACTACACTCATTTCCCATGCTCAAGTGACTCAAAGTGAGACCAACAAGTCTTGTGTTCTGATTACGGAGCGACAGAGAGACAGACTGTCCTTCTGGACACATGAATCATACACCGAAACAAAGATAAGGGGCAGCTCTCTACTTGATGTAAATTGGTTTAGTCCTATGGTCTTCAGTGGTGGCATGTTGCTTTCCAGTCGCTGAGGATTTCACCCCACGGGTTCTTGTTAGCTGTCAGTAGTTTATCACCATTGCTAGTTCAGGATGCCCTAGATGGAGAGCCTGGGCAGAGGGGCAGAGAGGAGGAGGGAAGACGAAAAGCAGAGGGAAACAGAATTTTTTTAAAAGCTATTATTTTGTGTGGACAAAAGAGCAAGTTTTCCAGAGCCCTAAGTAATACAGATTTTGCAGACTTCAGGAATACTGCTATTCTTCCCCAAAATCACATTACATCCCACCTCATTTGAACCTTTCAATTATGTGAAGCAAGAAGGTGGATGGAGGGGAAGACACCCAAACTCTTTCAGTGAGATCAATACAATCAATAAAGCTCACAAAGGTAATTATTCTCTGATTGAAGACCCCTTTCATGTGTCGATATTATTTGCTTGCATGACTAAAACATGTTAGACACCAAAAAGTTGAAACCTACATGAAAATGATTTTTCTCTGCGAAATTGTTTTCCTCCCTCGTAACCTTTTCATTTTTGGAATAATTTCTTTTTTTCCTTCCCTTTTTCCTCACGCGCTGGGTTTAATTTTGCTTTTTGAAGGCATCTTCTTAGAAAAAGCAATTGGGGCCGTGCACAGCTGGTTTTAGAAAATTGAGTTTCTACTGAAACTTCCCTGCTATTATCTTGACAATCTTATTATTATCAAAGCATGTGAATATTAGGTATGACAATGAATGCTCACTGCAGGGAAGAACGTAGCTTGGCCATAAGTGGGAGGGGGCCACTAACAATTGTACCCCCTGTTGCAAAAGCCATAATAATTTAATATTCTCATACTGGGAGTCTCCATTTTCCTTGGCCTGTATAGAGCCACTGAGTGCATTGTTTCCCTTTGGCCAAATCACAAGGGCTGTTCCTTGAACACTCTGCAAAACTTCAAACAGAGGATCATGCTGATAATGGCTTCAGGGCAGGATTTTTTGTTTTGCCTGGGAGTAAATGATTTAACTATTAAACTGAGCCAGGCTTCTTGCTTTTGAATATAATTTATTTCAAGGTTGCATTAAACTTATTAGGAGCTCCTAGTTCTTCTTCCTTAGCAGTTCTGGTAGCAAAACAAATAACAAAGACAAATCTGCTAAATAATATAGACTAGATACACTTGAATTGTCACAGATTGTAACCATTATTTCTCAGTTACAGAATCTAGGTCTGGATTTTTTCCCATCCTATATCTACCCTCAGCTAAATTTCAGTTCAGTGTGTATCAGGCAGTGGTAGAAAGTATCATTTTAAATGTACAGTAAACAAACTCAGCAAATAAGTCATCGACTGAATTTTAAGGGGGTGCCCTCAGCTTTTTAACCCAATATATTAACACACCTTGTATGGCAGGAGAAGTCCAGGCCTGGCATATTCTCCTTTCTTAATTCATTTTTATTGTATTCACTTTGCACCCAGTTTTGATAAAAAAAAATAAAAATAAAAAACTATGATAAAAAAATCTGGCATATTCTCCTTTCTTAAATAATTTTTATTGTATTTACTTTGCACCCAGTTTTGATGAAAAGATAAAAAAAAACAACCAAACTATGCAGAGAGAGATTATACGTGAAGCTAAAGCTGACAAGACCGGCGACCACGTAAGTGCCTGTTAGTGCAGGGGCATACAGTGGTGTATTCAAGTCCCAGCCCCAGAAAGAGTGATGGTAGTGGATTAAACCAAATGTCATGGCCCAGAGATACGGTGCCAAAAAGTGATCCCACTGACATCAATGGAAAACCTCTCATTGACTGCAGTGGGAGCAGGATTTGCCATTCATCTGACAAGAAGTTTCAGTCAGCAGATCTTTTATTATTAGCTAAATCAGGGGAGGAATGATAAGACATGAGCAATAGAAGACGATTGTTTTTGAATGACTACACTAGCAGCTCCTATTAAAAAAGACTCTTCTCTGTGTGTGTGTGTGTGTGTGTGTGTGTGTGTAGACATGTATGTGTGTGTGTGGGTGTATAATATATATAGCTATAGATATCTATAGAGAGATAGCTATATATAGACACATGGATGAATGTGTGTATATGTGTAGTATATAATATATCTAGGTATATATATAGAATCAGAAAATATTCTATATATATATATAGAATCAGAAAATACACACGCACACCTATGTATATTATATACTATACACATGTTCATGGATGTGTATACACACACACACACACACACACGGTCACTTATGTATATCTCATGCAACCGAGACTATTTTAGGATGGTGTAGGTGAAGTTCACTAATAAATATCACATTGCAGTTTTAAGCCCAGGCTGGAGATTCCCATGACCACAGGGGTCCTGCCTCTTGTTTAACAGCCCGGTGGTCTGAAACATCAAGGTCAGAGTGCATCTATTGGCCTGTGCATCTATTGTCTGCAGAGGCTGGTGAAAGGGATAATCATGTCTGAATCAACCTCCATGTCCCAGCTGAACCATTTGAAACTTGGCTGTGAATTATGATGGAGAGGTATTTATGCTGGGTAGCCAGTTGGAGCCACAGGAGAGGCTGCTTTCTCCCAATGTGGGTAAGGAAGTGATGTTTAGGTTAAGTTAGATGGGGCATCTAGGTTAGCACCCTTGATCTTCCTTTGTTGAACGTTGTGGGATTTTCAGCCTTCACAAAGCAGACATCGCCCAGAGCCAGGAGAGGAAGCCTCCGCATTTCACTTACCCTTGTGCGCAAAGCAGAGAAACAAGTATGTGTACGTGCATGTGTGTGTGCGCTCCTCTCTCTGTTCAGTATCAGCGTGTCATTCATTTTGTCAAGAAACAAGGGACTCTGCTTGTGTATATAAACTGCAGTTTACTGTAAACAGGTCCAAGAGGAGCACGAACCAAAGAAGGCTGACCTGCGTGATGTATGTGTTACTGTGTGAACTGTGAAAACCTGGGAGTTTCTCCAGACTCTGCAAGAGAGAAAGACCTGGGGCTAGATTATCTCCTCAGATGCACTTGTGTAGATTAAAATGATTTCTTTTGAAGTCAGTACAGCTGCACCAAAACAAACCTGGGTTAAATGAGAGAGTGTGAGGCACCTGTGGAAATGAAAAAGCAATGAATTCCTGACAGGAGAAAGGAGATGTATAACCACCCATGGAAAACATTGCTATAGTCTATTATTGAGAACAAACACTAAACAGGGGATTCAGAAAAGCAGACAGGTCCCATCGCTGGCATAATTTTGCATAACTCCATTAAACTCATTATACCCCACTATTCATAAACCAAAGTGGTTCTCAGCCTTTTTAGACTCAAGGCAGCCTTTTGAGACTAATGGCGCCATTCAGAAACTGCCAGCTCCTAGCTTTTACGTGGTTTTGGACTATGGGAAAATAGCAGAGCTGTTCTTCTGTTGCAAAGACTCCGACGGGGCAGAACATTTCTGGCACGTTAGCGTCCTACGCGAAGTCTCTGGTTCCCTCTTGTGAGTCGCTTGTAAACAGAAAAGAGTTGCTAACTGCTTGGGATTAGGAAGGATTCGTTCCAATGGGCAGGTTTTTCCGTAACCAGCCTTTATGGACTTAATTGTACCTTGTAACGCAGTTTGTACTAGTCAAATTTGGTGACAAGCCTGGATGGATAACTGTGGACTCAGGTCAGCAATTCCTGTGTCTCTGTACACAGGGGGCTGAATTGAATTCAAGTGTGACCCTACTGAAACCAAAGGAATGACACTCGGAAAGACGATTCCTGGCTAATTCTACAATTCTACAATTAGGCATTTTGCGTGAAAATTTTGGCACGCACCTGGGAATCCTGCATCCTGAACACACCATCGGTTCTGAGGACAGCTCTCTCTTGTACAACTTGCTTGACATGGGTAGCACTCAACCAATGCTGTTTCAGAGCAGATGTTGGAAATCGGATGTCAGAACTAGTAAAGGGCTCTTTTGTGTAGTCCTTATTGCAGGAGGTACCAAGGCCTACTCTGAAACCATCGTGGTCCTTTCTTTTCTCTGACAATAAGAGATGCAATGTCAGAGTCCCATGATGGGCTAGTGCAGTGTCTTTCAACCAGCGTGCCACGGCACACCAGCATGCTGCGATAACCTTGGCGTGCCGTGAGACTGCCCTGCCATGCTGTGGGACTTGTAATAATGAGAAGGAAGTCCTCCCGCCTCCTGGTGCTCATGAATAAGCCATGCCCATGAGATATTCGCAGAACTCGCACATGTTGGCTGTGGAGAGGAGTGGGGGGAGACAACCAGATAAACGGAAGGAAATTCGCCTACTGTGCACGTGTTGGCTGTGGGCGATGCGCAGTTCACAAACCTCTGAACGGCTGTACCGCAGAGTTTTGTCACGGTAGTAAGCCACGATGAGCTCAGAAGTATGGGGATGGGGAATGCCTTAACAGGTGTGCCAGGGAAAATGGTTACTACTGTAAGCGTGCCTTGGGCTGGAACACATTAGGAGACACTAGGCTAGTAGGACCTGGCCTGCTATGACTTCAGCGCTGTCAGGTTAGTGTCCGGTGTGTTCTCACCTTGACGGTGGTTTTGTAGAGTACCTTTCATGGCCTTTTTGAGGAAAATTTTAAGCCTCTGCTTTCCATGTATTGCTGCCATGACATGTTTAACTTGAGCAGACGCTGGACACATGCCACTGTACCTTCACGGACCTTTTGCTGGCTAGTTGTAGTATTTTGAATTGACTTCATGATATTTTTCATCGCTGTCATTTGTCTGACGGTGGTTTGAGACCTCTGGATCTGTTAGATGAGCTCTGATAGGCCCAAGTGATCTCCTTCACTGTCTGGGGCAAACTGAAGTAACCAGTCAGAAATGGGTTGTGGAGTACCACTATGAGGAGGTCCGAAGCTGTCTGGAAGTACCAGCCTTCCCCCAACATGGGGTAAGCCTGTCCATTTTGGCACCAAAGAAACTCAGGATACGTGGGTGGGCAGCGAAAGTACGAGGGGGATCAACCCTTCTACAAAGCTTATTTCCCTCTGGGGAAGGAGGTGGTGTGACCTTGTGAAAGGGCGTCAGACTGGGATCCAGAGACCTGGTTCCATTCTGAATATCTGCTATGGCCCTGCTGCCTCATCTGAGGCAAGGGATTTCTTTACTCTCAACCTTGGTTTGTCTTGATAACTTAGACCATGAGCTTTCTAGGTCTGGCATGGTCTCTTCCCATGTGTTTGTACAGGTCAAGTGGAAGAATCCTCTAAGCTGAATCCTCTAAGTGCTATTATTACTAAGGGAAGGGTAAGCTGAGCAATAGTTAGTTTTTATAACTTCTTCTGCGAACCAGAATTCTGTTGAAATTATGAACTATATAATCTAGATATAGGGGTATTTATACTCATCTTGCTTATGTTACTAGTGGAGGGGGTCATTTTCTAGCCCATCTATTGACGAGACCCCTGGCCTACCCAAAACATCCTTACTCCACAAGTGTGTATTTATTTAAGTGCTTAGCAGAATCCCATTGGGATGGTGCTACATTGGTACATCGTAAGCACAGGCTCAAGGCTGTTCAAGCTGAAATGTAGACGTGTACTAACAGGACACGGAGCCACATTCTCCCTTGATTTACACCCATGGCAACCTCGCTGACTACGGTGCTTAGGGAAGATGTTGGCCCATAGGGTCAGGCCACCCTTGGCTTGATCCTAAACTACTGAAGTGACTGGAAATTTAGTAACTGACTTCAGTGGGCTATGGCTTTGACCTTGAGGCAAAAAATGGCAAAAGCCATTGAACCATGGGAACTTTCTTTATAGCAGGTTCTAAAAATGTTTCATGCACTCAGATACCATAGTGATTACCTTGGTATAAATGCCTAGGCAGACAAACAGATTCAGGAGGCAACTCTATGCAAACCTCTGGAACTCAAGGCAGTATTAGTCTGAGAGGAAGTCTGGATCTGTGGTTACAGCTCAGTATTGTCAGTAAATAAAATATAAGATGCTTAAAGCTAAGTGCTTCTTTAAATGCTTTACTGAATAGGGAGGGCTTTCTGCATCAGTGCCTTTGCCTCGGTTTCTTCCCCTGTTATAATAAGTCCTGGCTATCTCAAAGGCTCTGCGAGAAGTAATTAATATGGGTAAAATATCTTTTGATCCGTGGTGGAAACTACTATGTAAATTCCAGGAAGAAGTTTAAAAAAAAAAATTTGAGCAGGTGCATACACACTGCTGCCAGCACGTAACGGGTTAAACAAGACATCACTGCTGGTCCCATTAATTGGGCACATTTTCTAGACTGTGGCTTCCAATACAATTTCAGAAGCTCAAGGATGTGAAAAAGATGGAGTGAAACCAATGCAAAGTGGGCTTAAAGTGACTGTTCTACTAAATGTCAACTGCCCAACTAAATATAACCCCGAAAGTGAAATTTATGCTTTTCACTCCTCCGCTTTTTTATTGTCGCGAGAAAAAAAACAGGAACTCAACGGGCTGTAACTTTAATAGGTCATTCCAGCCAGTGCTTACCTTTACAAAATCCTGATAATACCGGGAAGACAATACAGTGATCAAAAGCAATGATGAGATTTTTTAGCAGCATTAACCGTCATGACCTAGCAAAATGAAAGAAAATGGTTTAACAGAACTGTCAGATCCAATATAGCTAATAAAGGCATGGATAAATGTTTATTACATACCGGAGACAGATCATTTCTGTACAGAAATTGAGGATGACCTTTACTGATAACTCTTATCTGCCTGATATCCTAAATAAGAAAAAGAGAGAGAGGGGAAGAGAGAAAGGGCTGCTCCAATGCTGATATTTATGAAAGGTGGAAAAAAATTACAATTTGCAGATGATTGTTTTTAGATGAGGGCAATCATGAAAATAAAGATATGCAACGTTTGTTAGGCACGAGGCATTTCAGGCCTGTGCTTGTTTGTGCCAGGAGGGAAATGATCATGTTCATGTTGGGGTGCTCACTGGTACTCTTGATTTTTGCATGTACATATATTGTGGAAGGAATTGATTTACCACTATTATGCTCTTGTAGTGTAACTGGTTACAAACTAGAGTATGCCAGCTATGAATCGCTTTCTAACAAGCCAGATTTGCAAAGGCTCAGCACCCACAGTGAAAGCCAGATCTTAAAAAATATTCAGCACCCACCGTTGTGACTCACATTGCTGCACCTGAATGTTTGCAATTCTAGCCTCTACGTTTGGTCCCCAAATGCGAATAGAGCTCTTTTGGGACTCTATCATCATAGACAAGTGACACACAAAGAAGGATGTTATAAAAACCATGATTCAAATGGCCAAGTTAAGCATTCAAAAGTTTGGAAATGCCAGAATTAAATTTTCCCACGCAACCTTAGTTCAGCTTCCACTTCAGGCATATGCATTATATGTCTTTATATGACCACATACTGTTTTTTTTTTCACAGAGCCCCTGCCCCATTCAATGCCTAGGGTGGACATTCACTTAATCAGTAATATTTTAGTGTCCTGCTTTGTCCTCAGAGTTCAGCATATGGCCTGAGACCTGATTTACTGAGCACTAGTCCAACCGTGCTCTGAAGACAGAATTCCCAATTTCTTTCTGTGATATTGATCCTTGTAGTCTTTGGGTACTTCACAAATGTGAAGCAGTTCATTGTAACCTGTGAAGTTATAGTGAGGATATATGTATGCAGATATCCCCATTTTACAGATGGAAAGTTGAGGAATAGGTTGAAGTTAGACGTTTTCAGTAATCTGGGGGGCCAAACGTCACAGGCTTCGAACTTTCAGAGTTCTCAGCATCGCATAGCTCATCTCCAGGTGATGCAGGCTACAGATGTGAGCTCTCCACGTTTCTGTGTGTCAAGTGAGTACCAAGTTGGGCACCCGGGAAATGAGATACAAGCGATAAATGGCCACCTGTGAAAAAATCTGGTATAGATGCCTTGTAAGTGAAATTGGAACCAGGTCTGCAATATGCAGTTCATTAAAAAAATACATTTATCCTGTTAATGATCATAAATAAATAGTGATAAACCTCTGCCTTTGCCGGTTCTCTGAAACGTGTGTGTTGGCCCATTATATACAAACCTTGTAAAGTATCTCCAAATACGTTAACTCTGTAACATACTGTTGTTAGGACCCAAATATGTCACCAGATCATCAGCTAGTATAAATTAGCACAGCCCTAGTAACTTCCGTGGTGCTATGACAATTTACCTCGGCCGACGTGCTGGCCCTTGGTCTGACATATAATAAGAACAAGTTCAAGTCTGTGTCTTATGGGACAGCTTTATAGAAATACGAGTGTGTGGTTTCTCTATTATGCATATGACTTATTAGAGCTCAGCAGTCATGCTTTGGTCTAGTGGTAGTTTAAGAGTAAGCTGAAATCATACTTTAATGATGCAACTTGCAGCAGGGAAGAGGAGCCCATATAATTAATGGCCTCATCTAACTCCTTAAGAGAATCATATCAGATAAGGCAAATGCTTAAATCAGTGCTGATGAGAGGCTGAAAACTTCCTACATCACTTGCCTTGTGTCTTATTAAAAAGCTTTTTACTTTCCAGTGCTGTTTTCCTCCTTTTTTTTTTTACAAGTCTGTAGAGGCACATTTGAGAGTGTTTTACTCTTGAAGCCTCATTTGGAAGTATGTTGGAGCGATCTTATTTATTAAATCTCCATGCTTGTTTATGAGAATACTTTGCTCCTATTAAAAAAGGACGAGTTTTTTCTTCTGTCAATAGGGACTTTTTCAACACTATAAAATTAGGCATGGGACTTTCCCAGAACAGCATCACTAAAGAGGAACAAGCTAAACCAGCAACTTTTTAAATAGATGGTCATGTCTCTCATTTGATCATCATAAGGCTGGCAAAATTTTGCTAACAGATCTTTTGGATAAGCATACAGCAATAAATGGGCACAAATATGGATCTTTTAGACTCTCTGAGACTGCTATTGAACCTTCCTAATTTCAGTGTCATTAATTTTTATTATGAAAGAAATATAAGCCTGTTTCTCCCATTCTTGCTGAGGCAGATCCCAGGGAAAGTTTCACTACTGATTGCAATGAACCTAGGCTTTCACACTGTCATGTCCAAAGGACCTGATTCATAGTCTCTTGAAATCAGTGGAAAGACCCTCTTACTGAATTAATAGGATTGGATTCAAATTCCCATCTGTTTAAAATGGCTTAGGTAAAATCTTGTGAACATCTGAGCCTTCACTCAGAAGTGAGTGAATGAAGTGAGAAATGAAAGCAATTTGGAAAGCTTTTTTATTTTTTTCCTATTGCTTTTCCAAGGGATTGGGAACCAAGTCCATATTTTAGGTATTTTCAACCCAACTGGAGGCAACCAGACTCGATCATTCAACACAGACCCTGTCCTAACAAGAAATCTAGTTTAGTGTTGCCAGCTCAAGCATCCAGGGCCAGATCCTCACTTGCTAGTCAGTGGAGCCTTACAAATGCCTACATATTCCACATTCAGCTCAGCATTTAAGCACATTTGTGCATTTAAGGAGAGATGAACGGTCCCATTGAATACAGTAGGACAACTACCATGCTTAGAGTTGTGCACTCTTTATATCTTTACTTCTTTTGTTGGTTCAAGGCTGACCTAAGGGTCTTCCATGCAGTCCAGCCTGTTCATGCAATATGAGGTTTTGTTGTCTCTCTAGAAGTAGTCTAGGAGGTGAACTGGGCAAGGGAAAGGGCGATGTAAAAGAGGCGTGGCTTAGCAGTTTGGGGACAGAATGAGGCTGACTTGAATGTAATATGCGGCCCGGAGCCAGGGACCCTGGAAATGTAATCCTCGATGGGCCACTGGCAATGTGGCCTTTGTGGCCTTGAGTTGATTGCAAAGCTGCCCTGTACACTGGGTTACCCATCCGTAAAGAAAGGGTAATGACACTTCGTTCTGCGTTGAAATGCTGTTTGTTGTTGTTGCTTACACTGTATTCTAGGGATGTAGGGTTAAATTCTCTTCTGGGGGCAACAGGTGAAAATATATCAAAATTAATGGAGCAGAACCAATTTACACAGCAGGACTATTTTGCTACTTCAGTCCCCTTGATTTCAATGGTAGTTAGATACCCAAATACTTTTTGAGGATCTGGGCTTTGATCCACACATGCTGAGCAGTATTCTAATGTCGGTAGGTAACAGCCATATTTTAGCTCTTTATCTTGTTCTTACCACTGCTATATTTGCTATTTGCCCTTAGCCAGTCTGACTCTCTAATTGGCTTATCCCATAAAGGAAAGTCTTAAAAAAAAATCTAGGTGGCTATTGGTTTGCTTGCACCTGCTGGTATTCAAACTCCCCGTGCAGTTCTCAGTTCTGGATTTCGACTCTGAGACTTTTCCAAGTAAATTATTTAAATCAAAAGAAAAAATATTGGGGAAATTAGCTGCAGTTTTAAAATGGAATATTTTGTCAAAATCAAATTTATTTCAATGAAGAAGAATCATTCTAATGGCTGAGACGAATGCAAAGATTAAATGAGGTATGAATAGCTGTAAGATGGGACAATTACCACCTCAGAAACAATATATTTGTAAAGTTAATTCCTCTTGAACATGAACAATCTACTTACACTTGACCCCTTTCTATTGCCTCTTCCATGCTTGAACTCTCCTTGAACTTTGAAGATCCATCTTGAGAGTACGATACGGCCATCTCTTTTGCATCTGGTTATTTTAGCTCCAATTTGCAGCCCTAAAACGGCAATTATGGTGATATATTGCTGAAGTCACCCGACATGGATTAGTATCGGGATCAGCACATTTATGCACAGGAGTAGTGAATGGAGACTACAGCTATGATTTTAAATGACTTGATTAATTCTGAAACAACATTTCAGAGTCCATTAGGTCCAGCAGGTGTTGGGGTTCAGTCTGCACTTCCACCCTGCACCAAATGTTCAGCTCACAGTCCGTTAAAGAGCAAGAGAACAATGTATTCGCCACTCCTCTTTCCCAAGATTTTTTCTCCACCTCCCTTTAGTAGAAGTTCATTGGCTTTGGGGGCAGCTTGGACAATAGAGTCATTTCCAGAATCACATGGCAAACTCACATTACTATTTGCTGGACCTGATGATCTCGTGAGGTCCTTTCCAGCCCTAATGTCTATGAAAGCTGAACCCTAATCTGTCCCTTTAAATCTTTCTGTGGCTATGGGGTCGGTATATACGAAAATGAGAGCCTTCGCTTTCTACTTGCTGGTCAGCGGCGCTATTTCTTTAATACACAAGGGAAAAAGAAATGTTTGGAAGCTAAAAAAACCCCTTCTCATACCTGATTCTGTTAGGACATACAGTTTTCCCTACCTTCTCTCAGTGAAAAAAGACTTTGATGCCAAATCTTTGGTTCTTCAATTTTACTGAGTTCTGTCACCATCTTTCCTTCTTATACCAACACATTGTCATTTGGTGTAAATCAGGATAGATGCATTGCCTGAAAAACAGTGAGGTCAATTTACACTGCATGAGAATCTGGCTTGAGTGTCATTGTTTCTGGAAGAAATCTTGAGCCTGAAAATGCATGCCTACACAACAGGACATTCATAGCTGATGCTATTGTATTGTCGGAGACAGATCCTCAACTCATGTGAAGTGGTGCTTCTAAAAAGGTTCATCTCAGCTGATGTGGTTAATATATGCCAGTTTCCATAGCCAGTGGCATACAGGGGGGGCAACGTGGCTAGTAGCATGTCCGGCCACCGCCGCTTCCCCAGGCTAACTGGCCACATACTGGTAGACAGCTGCCTTAACTCAGGGGGCCTTTTGGCATAAATTTGAAGCAGGACTTGCATTTATAGCTCTGAAGTAGTAGCAAGACACCTTAACCAGTCTGCCACTGCAGCCCTGTAAAGTGGTGTATCTCCATGCTGAAGCCCCTACCTGGCTGTTGATGTAACAGAGAGATAATAAAGTAGATAAAAGTCAAGGGATTGAATCTTTGCTATTTTTTAATCTCATAGGGGTAGTTCCTCAGCTGGTGTCAGTCGGAGTAACTTTGCTGACCTCGTCCCAGTTCTGCAACTGCTCAAGGATGTTCAGTTTATAAGCACTGTTATAGGGCTGTTGGGTTTTGAACCCAGTTCTCCATTGCTTTGCACCCAGTGTGGTGATCTACTGTGTTGGCATAAAATGGATTTATAAACCGCTACATATTTAGAACAGGGGTGTGCATGTGCTTTTCATGGATGGACATGATTGCATAAGATCGTAGAGATACTTTCCTGCCTTCTGCCAGGGAGGAGAAGCCAACAAAAGCACAGCACGAGGCCTTCTTAGGTGCTGCCACCTGACAGGACTCTCTGTGGAGGTTACAGGGAATTTTTAAGCTTTGGCTGGGCTTTATAGATCCACTGAGGAATATGATGGCTCTGAGCATCTCTTGCAGTGGTCCCTCTGACTTCTTATATTCATCCAGCAGAGTGAAGGTTACAGCTACTTTCCTCTGCTGCAGTGTCCTCTTAACAGACTTTTTATCTGGCATAAACCCAGGGTGAATGTGGCACAATATATGGAGTATTAAGATATAGAAAACTAATAGCTGCATTATTAAAGTGAGGGTAACGGCCTGTCTGGTCCCTATGTGAGACAATTTCTAATGTAATCCGCTTTATATGCAAGAACTTAAAAAAAAAATTACTCTTGGAGTAGTACTGGGTTTTGAAATTAATGAGTTAAGATCTGCAAGGCATTCTTACCGTGGTCCTGATTCAGAAAAGCTCTTAAGCATGTGCTTAGAGGCAATCTTGAAAGGGCACAGATATAAGGATGTGTATAACTGCTGACCTGAAGGAGACCTTTTACGCGGTGTGCATTATCACCATCGCTGCTGGCCGTGACCAAGCTGGGACCAAGTTTTCACAGCTGTGCTGTAGTCTGAGTCTGGGAATGGGAGCCTAGCTGCATTTAAAACAAGACCTCAGAAGAATGGGTGGGGGGGCACTATTTTTCTATTGCTACATTGCTACATCTTTTGGGCTAGATCCTGGATTGCATCTTCTGTCTTTACTTTGCAAAACTTCATAGTTAAAGCAGTTTTGGCCAAGTCAGACCACAGACTTAATTGTGATACCATTGTTCATAGACATTAACCCTTGAGTAGCCCCACTGAAGTACTGTGTGAGGATTATAGTGCTATTCCAGGTCAGGATTGTCCAAATGGCAGCCTTCTGACTGCATGTGGCCCATGAAGAGTTAATTTGCAGCCCCCAGGCTCTGCTGCTATCCCTATTGCCTTGATTGCAGCAGCAGGCAAGGTCTCTGGGCTTCCTTCGTGGCTTCTACTTCCTGCCCTGTTCGACATCACGTGGCGGGACACAAGGGTCCCCGGTAGATAAGTCTGTATTCCACCTTGATCCTGGGAGCCACTGGGGACCATTGGGAAGGTATCATTGGGAAGTGTCCACTGACCCCTTGGACTCATTTGAGGGCTAGTGGGCACTGTCTGGTGTCCTCCCTTGGTGTACTTGTTATTAACCTTTGGCCTCACTCTTGGCTGCATTTTCATTATTATTTGTCCCAAGGCATCAATAACATGCCATTAATGGCCTCTTTTACCAAAGAAGGCTTAAAGTTTACTTGGTGAGCTTAGGCTTGCAATTTTCATTGTTGTGTTAAAAATCCTGTCTCTGCCTCAGAGGGCGTTGCAGTGCCGCACAGTGCAGTCTGTGGTGCCATGGCCTTGGGTGCTGGCATGAATAGAGGAGTTCGTGGCTGAAGAGGCTGGGGACCCCATGTGGCAGATGGCCCAGAGGGGGCTGTAGCTTGTCCTGCTGCAGGCCATGGGGAATTCAGTACCTGGATACTTAGAAGTTGGACAGCCATGTTCTGGATGAATAAGAATATCTGGCTCTGGCTCTGGCCCTGGTGAGGAGCCCACTATTTGATCAATAGTGTTAAGGGCAGTGGTCCTTTTCACCTACTGTGGAAGAAAATAGGTACAGAAAGGTAGGGCCCAATTCTGTCTGGGGAATTGTAGAGTAGGGAAAACCCAAATGATATTGCATGTGTCTGAACTAAGCCTATAATGGGTCTTTTTCTTTAAGGATCCTGTAGTGGGTTCAGGATTAGGTTGGACCAGTCTTTGTTTTCCTGGGTACACTTGCATCACAGGAAACACTGTAAACCACCAAATCAGCAAACAAGTATAAACATAGTCTATAAAGGGTTAACTCAGTCCTGGGGTCTTTTCCCGGACCCTGAAGAGGTGACCCTGGGTTCATGCTGCTTTCTCAGCCCTGCAGTTTTCCTTCTCTCTCTCTCATGAGTTCCCCTGGTGGGTGCTGCTGCTTCCAGCCTTGCAGCCCCTGGGTCTTTTCCCAGGCCCTGAGAAAGTCCCTGACCCAGTGTCACAGGTGCTAGCCTTCTCCTTTCTGTCTCATTCTGTATCCCATCTCTCAATCTGACTCTCCTCCTTAGTTCCCTTTCCTGGGAGCCAGCTGATTATCCTTTTCACCTGGCCCAGTGCTCCTAGGCAGCCTGAAATCCCTTTCAGGCTGCTTGCAGCTTGGCTACAGCCTCTGCCACAGGAAGGGATGAGTTAACCCTTTATAGACTAGCTTTATGCTTGTTTGCTGATTTGGTGATTTATGTTTAGTGTTTCCTGTGAGGCAAGTGTACCCAGGAAAATAAAGACTGGTCCGACTGAATCCTGAAGCCTCCACACTTCAGGATTGATGTGGACAACATTGAGTGGGTCCAAAGGAGGGCCACTGGCTGATTCTTCATCAGCGACTTGGATCTTCATCAGCAACTTGGATCTTCATCAGCGACTTGGATGAGGGAGTAAAGTGTACTCTGTCCAAGTCTGCGGATGTTACAAAACTGTGGGGAGAAGTGAAGTGGACACACCAGAGGGCAGGGAACAACTACAAGCAGACCTGGACAGGTTGAACATATGGGCGGAAAACAACAGAACGCAATTCAACCAGGAGAAATGCAAAGTGCTGCACCTAGGGAGGAAAAATGTCCAGCACGCCTACTGCCTAGGGAATGACCTGCTGGGTGGCACGGAAGCGGAAAGGGATC
>JAGPOW010000229.1:35554729-35593328 GCA_030014935.1 Caiman crocodilus
TGCAAAGTGCTGCACCTAGGGAGGAAAAATGTCCAGCACGCCTACTGCCTAGGGAATGACCTGCTGGGTGGCACGGAAGCGGAAAGGGATCTTGGAGTCTACAAGGTCCCTTCTGACCCTACATATATGAATCACATATATATATATATCACATACATATATGTGTAAGGAACTGGTAAGATTTGTATTTGTGTTGTACCCCTGGGGGGAAATAAAGTTGGAAGAGTTGTTTTCATTGTTTTTTTTCCTTTTTCAAATTGTTTGGGATATTTTGGCTTTGAAAGAAAATCTGAAATTGCCACTTTCTGAGCATTCTTTATTTCCTGAAATGTCAACAAATATGTTCAGGTTGTTGTAAAAGGCCCCTTTCGGTCAAACAAAATGAAATAAAATAAAAAGAAGTTCCCATCTCAAAATGTTAATCAACTGCATTGCTGAAACCTGATTATTTATGTCCGTGCATCCTCCATAATGCTGACAAAATATTCCCCTCTAAGAAAAATATTCAGAAAATACCAAATTTAGGGCTTAATCCTGCACTTTTTGAAGTTTCCAGTTCCTTTTGCGGCAAAGCTGTAGCTTATAAATCTTGGCCTGAATTCAGCTAAAGATGGAAAGAAAACTGGTTCCTGGTAAATGTATCTCAGTAAGAATATTTCCTTTAAATTAAAAATGGAGCTTGAGCTAAACCCCGTATCAAAACCTTCTGAAATACCGTCCCTCCCCTGCCCCAAACCCAAGCTGGACCTCGCTGTTGAGAGGTAGACTGGAGCTCTGAATGCGTTCTGGACTGGACCGTAGGAAAGTGGACTCAGTTCCTGCCTATTCCTTTGTGGTTGTGGAGAAGCCTCAGTTAATCTCCCTGTGCCTTTGTTCCCCATCTGTTAAATGGAGATGCTAATGCTTCCTTTGTACATTTAGATCGTACTATCTTATAATATGGGCCTAGCACAATGGGGTCTTACTTTTGGCAGGGGATTCCAAATGTCACCATAAGTATAATAATATTATTAAGTCTGCTTTTATTTCTAATTCATGGTGCTTTTGCTGTTCGTAAGACTGAGTCCACCCCCGAAGACTGGGACTTGGGTTCATTACTGTTTTCAAGATATACATCCAAAGTACCTTTCTTCAGGAACAGCTGCTGTGTAACTGTGCATGTAGGTGTGTGTGTGTGTGTGTGTGACTCCATCCAGCTCGTCATAACCCCCTGTTTTACAACAGACAGGAAATGGCGTATACAGGAATGACCCTCTTACAACTTGCCATAGCCACCGATGCATCATAGGGGGGAGCGTTATTAATGATTGCATTACTACTTGCAATAAACCTGTAGTTTAACACCAATGTAAATCTCACCTGAATCAAGTGGGAGATAAGAGAAGTGTTTGGGCTTCAAGCACCCAAAGTCTTTTAAAGCAAATGAGTTACCACTGTTAAAACTGCCTTCACAATGAAATTCACCCAAAGCCCCTTCACAAGATTAAAGCACATGAGATCCACTCCCGGCGCACGAGATAGTATGGACTGGTATTTTTAGAGATTGCAAACCCTGCGCACCTTGTGCATGGGAGGTAGTGTAGCCACTCGATATGGGAAACAGGGACCCAATGGTCTTAACCTTGCCCTTTGTCTAGTCTTCCTCTTACTTTCGTTTTTGTTTTTGTTTATGGCAGTGATTCTCAACCTTTCAGACTCAAGGCACCCCTTGGAGAAAGCCAGCTCTTTGCTTTACTCTTGGTGCATTACATGATTCAGTTGAAAACCCCATCTGATGATGGCAGACGGAGGTAAGATCCTCTGAGCTCAGGGAGGTGAACTTTGTGCTGAGTGAAGCCCCACCAGGCAGCAACGCCCAGCTCAGCTGGTTGCTAGTGCGGCCCCCAGAATGAAGTAGGGCTGAGGGAGGGTGGAGGGAGGAAGCAGCAGTAGGAGGAGGAGTGACTTGGGGAGGAAGCAGCTCATCCAAGGAGGAAAGATAAAGACATACTGTAAGGCGTTGGCCAGGATATAGGCAGCCGGGCCTGCAGATAGGCCCTGAAGAGCAGCCAGGAGGTCAGGTAGGTGAGGATACAGGTTACTGGGGCATCAGGTTGGGGTCTGGATCAGTGGAGTGGGGAATGCAGTGCCAGGTCCCAGGAGAGCTCCGACAGACGTAGCCTAGAAACCAGGAGGAACACAGAACCGGGTGCTGGGGAAGACCCAAGAGCCGAAGCGGAGTCAGGAGCCAGGAGAACCGGCAAGAGCAGTGAGCACAAAGCTTGACGGAGTAGGCTGCGGTTGTTACCAAGGCGTGCGTGTAGCTTGAGGCTGCAGGTGTGAGCGGCACTTCCAGCACCAGCCCACTTGCAGAGAACCGGAGCGGTCACGTTAGCCCAGAATCAAAGCCAGGTGTGGAAGCTCACGCACTCGGCATGGTTGGGTCTGACCGACCAGGACCTCTAATACGTACCAGGTCTGTGGTTCGCGGGACCGTCCTGATGGTTTTCCAACAGTGTATTTCCTGGTGTCGATTTTTAGACACGGGGAGACCACTCCACTGCTTCTCTCAGGAGACCAGCGCGCTTAACTTAACTTACGTCACTGTCAAAGACGTTTGCTTTAATGTTCGTAAAGTGTCCACTCGATTCAGCAAAAACAATCTGGGAGATTGATGCCCCTTGCAAAACTGAGAGTCAAGGTGTGGGAGGAGGATGGCTCCATCCTATAAAACATGAGGGAAACCCTCTTATGATCACTTTACTGCCAAATGTCCCCTTTTCTTAATTTCAACCCATTACCCTTCATAAACCATTCTATATGATCCCTCTTCCTGGGTAGTACGTACACTCTGTAGGCTGTGATCATGACCTCCTTTTAGCCGTGATTCAGCCGTGATAGAGAGGATTGGGTTTATTGGTAAAGAACTGGTCTGGAACATAGGGATGTTGAACCTAATCCCTTTCTCTGCCACCGATTTCTCACATAATTTTTGGCCAGTCACTTTTACCTCTCTGCATTTCCATTCCCTGCCTGTGGAACTGAAGGAATACCCCATTTATCTGTTCCCAATCTTATTATCTGCCTGTTTCTACAGAACTGAGCACCGTGAGGCTCTGTTCTCTTTGGTTGCTCTTCTTTGGGCTCCTTTGAACTCATTGGCATCTATTCTGCTCAACAGCAATTCAGCAATACTTCCGAGGAAGATATTCACACCACCACCATCAAGGACACCTTTTCATCCATAAGCAGAAGCTATTTCAACTGAGGACCGCGTCCACATGATAGGAGGTCAGATATGGAGAGGCTTGCAATAATGTTGTTAAAAGGTATGTGCCGGTGCAAGGTAGCAAATGCCCGTCAGGGCAGACGTCTTGGAACAGATCCTTGGTGCGTGTGAGCTCTTAGCCACAAGCAGATACGTAACTTGGAAAGTTTAGACTGCCATGATAGTACCTAGCTGCTGGTATAGTGCTATTAACTTTCTCCTCTGCCACCACCTGGAAGGACACCTTAAGTTAATATTTTGCCTGTAAATCAGCAGATACCAATCTCCAAAGCTCCGCTTTATCCTGAGCAGAGATGGCTGTTGGGCTGCCTTCTTCGCTGTAAGATGCACAGCGGGGCTCGCAAGCAGAGTGGTACTATTGCCCGAAAACAAACCTCTGGTAGAGATGTATGCCAATCAGCTTTGTACGCAGTCACTGACTGAGAGTGGCACGATACCATTCCCTGTCTAATACCTGATAAACTCCATGGAAACATTTCCTTTTGAAGCTGTAACTGACCTCAGGCATGTTTCTGTGCAAACTCCCAATCAGCTAATACCAAACCCTGCTTCCCTCCCCCTCAACCTTTTACTAAATGAGTCGACTCCAGCACAGAGGCACAGGCCAACTGCGAGCATTCAATGGAGTATCCAAATCATTATTTTATTTTATTTATATCCTAAATCCCATTTCTCAGCACTGTCAGTTTTTCCCTGGCGGAGCAGCGAAAGACAGTTAAAGGGACTTTTGGTGACATCCCCTCTGTTTAATGAAGCTTGGAGTTATGGGCAAGTGACTCGAACTGCCGTTATTATCTGCATGAGTGACTAAAGGCCGAGGGTCTAGATATGTGCAAAGAGTTCCACTGCAAATGTGCACATTGATCATTCATAATCAGACCAACCGGGTCAGGGGTGCCGGGGAGATGGAGAGCTCTGAAAAAGCTGACAAATGAAGCAGCAGTGCTCGGGGGTTAATGTAATATTCAAACAGAATGAGATCTTCATTTTCTTATAAGCGTGTCATTTTTCCCTTCCTGTGACATTTTGCCGGGGAGTGCAACAAGGAGAGAGAGGGGGGAGTGTGTGTGTGCGTGTGTGTGTGTGTGTGTGTGTGAGAGAGACCCTCAGCTTGAAAAAAACAAGTACAGCCAAGTACAGAAAGGAAAGGAAAGCGAGTTCCTCTGCTTTTGCATCACTTATGCACATCCCTTCTGCATGGCTCTGCAGTTTGGTCCTTTTATCACAGACTCTATTCAGAGGATGACGCTGATTTACAACACTCACCCTTTGCTCTAGCAAAGCATATTCGTCAATGGCACAGGCCAGGTCCTGAAATAGACTTGCATCAGGGGCCAAATTCAGCTCTCCGTGTACCCCACAACAACCTCTCAGCACAGAAAGGATGTCATGCTTCAGTCTAGCAACTGAGGCACAGGGTAGCTCACACCTCCAGCCTTGCCTCCTGTGCCAGAAACATCAGCATACCTTCCCTCCGGCTTCAGGAGGCCAGTGAAACTCCACAAATACTTCTTGAACTGATTTACAGAAATAAATCACACCTCACAGCATCTATCACCCTGGGATCTTGGTCCATGACGAAAGCTCCTGGGTGCTGCTATAATGCGGACAATACAATAAGGTAAGTGCCAGTCTGCTGATCTTATAGATGGAGAACTGAAGCTCTGGGAAGTTCCTGCATTGACCCCAAACAGCATGGCAAGGCAGAGACTCTAGGCCCAGGAGTCTTTCCTCTCAGGCCTGTGTTCAAAGCACTATATCAAGATACAAAATGTCAGTGACACCGCACAGAAGCCGCAGCAGGAAAGTACATGGAGTGTTAAGTGGAATAGTGGGCAGCTTGTGCTTCGTGAAACTCTTAGCCAGGGTACTGCTGGAATTAACGCTTTCTTGAGATTTATTTGGTGCTATAGTTTAGAGGAACATAATGCTCTATTGGGCAAGAGAAGCCTGACAAATGAAGGGTCAAAGCTCTGGTGAGTTCTTTGCCGAGTCAATAATTATTCCGTGGTTACAATTCGGTATGCGTTGCTGAAGTCAGCTGTTCAGAAACAAAGCCCTCTCGCTGAGACTGGGAAAGTGCAAGAATATAAAACTTGATTTACTGAAAGCTCATATTTTCAAACCTATTCCAAGCCTCACTTCTCCTCCAAGAGAAAATTTGCTCTCTTTCCATAGGTAGCCAAGTGGGAACTGAGTTCTTCTGAAAAAGTGACCCTAGGCTTTCCAGATAATTGGAGTTTAATCTAAGTTTTGTAGAAGAGTGGTTTGGATTTCTATAGCTTTCTCCATTCAAAGATGGCCAAGCATTTTAGATCAATAATGAATGAAGTCTCATGACACTCGCACAAAGCAGATGCTCTTAAATATTTCACCTTTACAGCTGGAGAAACTGTAACTTGTCACCGCTCATGGCAGAACTGAGACCAGGGCTTGTATCTCGAGCGTCTCACTTACATGTACGAGTCCTGGGCTATTCTTTCTCTTGTTATGAGCCATTTGAAAATGTGGGTGTTACCTTAGAGGTCACTTTTCCAGCTGATGTGGATGACTATACTTCCACTGAAGTTAAAGGTGCTTTATTGATTTGCGGCATCTGAGGATTTGGCTCTTGGTTCTGGTTGCAGTGTCACTGAATGCCTGTTTTAAATTTGTAAAATTTAAAACTCCCTTGACTTCAATGGTGGAGCTAGTCCTGATTTACACTACCATGTGGGGTCTTGAATTATGTTGAATAAGCAGACGGAGTCTGGTAGACTGAACAAAGCACTATATTAGGTCCCAGTAAACTCTAATTCAGCTCCTGGCTCACCGACAAAGAAGCTATATAACTGTGGGCAGATGTCTTAATTTACATGGCTCTTCAGTTTTCCATCTATAACTTGGGGATATTAGTGGCTTTAAAGTTAAGCTGTGAGGTATGATGCTCTCATGGCATGGGCCAAACAGATCAGTCATTTTGTGGGCAGTGGGATAATATCAGGCCTTAATCTGGTTTTCTGTGTCCTAGTATCAATTAGGAGCAACTTTCTTTAAAGATGCCCTTAGCTTTAAAGCTGTCTGACAATTTTCTAATGAAACAATTTGCTGATGGATAATGCTGGTTTGACAAAAGCAAAACACTTCTTAGGTCGAGGAGCCAAGAGGTCTCACCAGGCATTTTGCTAGGCTTTGAAGGTGTCTGGTTTCCAGGGCTCTCCTTCCCCCAAGTGGGAATGCAGCCAGCTGAAAAAGTCCATTTGCGTTCTCCATTCCCGACTTTCTCTGTGGTGCTGGGAAAGTCATTTGATTTATCTCGATCTCGGTTCAGGCTTGATCTGTCACTTCTGTTTTGACTAGAAGTCGCTCAGGGCATAGTCTAGTGCAACAAGGAACCTGAGCATAGGAAAGGCTTTTGGGTGTATTGCAATGGATATTTCTCAGTATCCCTTAGCCTCCCATTCACGATTTTTTGCCAGTTTGCTTTGTTGTTAGCACTCTCTAACCCACAGGCTTCCTGTGAAGATGTCACAGTATTGTATTTTCTGAAGACAAGCCCCTTGTCCACAATGTGCTTTTGTCCGGGGGATTCAGAGTAAACCTTTAAATCAGAACTTTGATATTTTCTGGGCACCACTCGGTTTATGACCTCTTCCCAATAAACAAGTTTTAAACAAGCTGCTGCATCAGATCCTGCAGTGGAAAACAAATGCGTGGCAGCGAGGAGAACTAATTGTTCCAAATATTGGTTGTTCTGTGAATTGCCAGGCCCATGTCTCTGTCTTCCTTCAAGAATTCATTTGCATATTTGGAAAAACACAAGCAGCTCGTTAAAAGAATTGTTAGATCTGATGTTCTGTGGCAGGATTGAAAAGTCTGATTAACCAGGCAAAAGGTTCAGTGAATCAGATGGAAACTACTACACAAAATCCAGGACACTTCCCCTCCTCCTCCCTCTACCTCCCTTGATATTTAGTTTCAATAAGTGGAAAAATAAGTGGAAGTGGAGAAATTGCCCGCTTACTAGACTCTTTCTGCCACTATGCAATGCATATGCCCTTTTTGGCTTCCTTTCTTTGGGCAGTTCTGGTGTTTCTGGCATGTGTTAGAAGAGTCAAGTGTATCCATTATTATTCTGATTTGCTCATAAAAGTACCCCTGTGAGGATCGTGCTCTAGGGAGGATTGGGGGCTCAGGCCCGGACTCGGCTGGACTGTCCTGACTCCGGGCTCTCGGGGTGCGGGAGTTTGTCAAGCGCCGGTTCCTTGCTGTGACCTGGTTATTGGCATTGAGTTCTGCCTCCGCTCTTTCCTTTGGGTTTTGGCTGTGGAAACTGCAATTGGGTAACGTATCACCCTCTCCCTATTTGAGGGAGTACCTAAGCAGGGAAAAGCTAGAAATCCTCAGGTACTGTCCTGAGGGTTTCTCTTGCTGCCTAGGCCCAGGGTGTTCTTGCTGCCATCCATGGTTTCTGGGTTGTTTGTGAAGTTGCACAGCAGTTAACTGTGTAGTGACCAAAGCTCATTGTAATGTGTGTTTGATTGGTTGTGTGACCAGGGACATTTGCATTAGGTTATTGTCTCGTCAGGTGTATTTTATTGTGTTGCAGCTTGGGTGTTACAGGAATATTGTGTCAGCTAGTTGTTGCGCAGGTATGCTGTATAATACAGCTTATGGGTATGTCCACACATGCAAGCAAGTGTGCTTGTAGCAGCTCAAATAGAAGCGGTGCAAATTTGAGCTGGGGCTTTTTGCTTCAGCGCACGTGTTTGGGTGACGGTGTACCCTTTGCGCCAGCTGCCAGTGGGCTGTGGCTGCAGACTTGGCCTCTGCGCGGCACTACTGCCATGTGTGCCCCTGCCTGGCCATCTGGGCAGCTGTCGGAAGATGTTCTGGGTGTGGTGGCCTGCTTTGAACTGTGAAAGCATGTCCTGGAGGTCAGCCACAGCCAGCTGGGTCCCAGGTGCCAGCTCTGAGCAGGCAGGGTCCTGCCACTGGCCTCCCTAGCAGGAATTGTGGTGTTCCCGATGGGAAAACTGAAAAATTCCTGGTAAAAAAAATCCCAAAGTCACTCTGTACAATACCCCCAAATCCATGTTCCTCCACAAGTAAAACAAAAGACCACTATAAAGACAGAGAGAAAGAAAGAGACAGTGATCAGCTGGACAATGTTTTATTGATATATCTTACTGTGTTAAAGCAAGTCTCTTATCCTAATAATAAAGTGGGATTTGTGGTCACGAGCCATAAAATGCATGTGCTGCAGTGAGTGTATCAATTTTGTGTGTTGTGTGGACATTTGATCGGTGAAGAGGGAGTATCCTCAGTGGAAGGGGAAAACACACGCAGCCCATCTAGTGTCTCAAGGCCTGTAGTCAGTCCAGCACGAACAATGTGAAATGACAACCAAGTTAAATGGGTGAAATGAGGCCGCTAAGCTAAAATTCCTGAGCCTGTTGCTTACTGGGATGGCTAAGGAGGTCAATTCAACAGGATTACAGGCACCTGAGAGGGGCCTTCAGCAATGCCTTGGAACCAGGTTGAGGTCCTGATTGGGACCATGTAGGTTTCTTTAATCATAAAAAGACTTCAGCTGAGTTAGTGCAAGAGTTTGGTATTGCTCTAAGACAGTGATTTTCAATCTTTTTTCATTTGCAGACCCCTAAAACAATGTGAATGGAGATGCAGATCCTTTTGGAAATCTTGAATGGCGGTGCAGACCCCTATGAATTGTAAGTGTGGGAATTCATATACTTTTGATTGGTCATAGTCATCTTTTGCATTCCCCTTAGACATCGTCTGCAGATCCCCAGGCATTTGTGGAGGTGGTTGAAAACCACTGTCCTAAGATGATAAGCTCTAAAGGCCTTCCCACAAGTCAGCCCTGAGATAAAGGACCTGCTGGCCCATGACCAGTTTGTCAGCAAGGCCTCCAGTGTGGAGAAGCAGATCTAGCTTTGTTTAGGGAAGCCTCATAGCTTGAATGATGCCAGAAAGCTAGGCTCTGAGATGAAAGTGGTGAGAAAACTGGAGACCCTAGATATTCAAGACGCCTAGGCAAGGGTCCGTGTACATGCCAGGGAAGAGAAGTCAGGAGCACATACCCCAAACCTGGAGTAATCAATCAACCTTGTGAATGGTGACAGAGAGATTGAGATAGATCTAAGGTGAACTGGACCAACTCAAGAAGAGTATGGAAAGCAGTCCCAGAGCAGATGTGCACGGGGAGACCCTTCTGGACCACAGCACCTGGAGCGTCGTCAGGAGGATGCTGATGGATGCCGGCGCTGTGGCAGCTGTGCTGACTTCTGGAGGGAATGCCCAGAGGGAAGGTGGTGTTCAGGGCAGGTGGTCAGTGCAGAGTGGTCCATCCATTGCTAGCAGACACAGGCCCACAGAATAATGTGATGATTGTTGGTGTCCTGGAGTTGGTATACTACTCAGAGGGAAAGCTAGGGGGAGTTTTTTGCCAGTTCCTCCTAGATTCAGGTGCCCAGGTACATAGCTGGGTATGGCAGCAAGTTAAAACAAAGGCAGAAAGAAGCCTTCAGCCCCATAGGCTGCTAGGTCAAGCTAGCCAATGGAGAAGCAATTCCAATCCTGGGAGCTGTCGTCCAAATTAACAGGCAGCCCAGCTCTGCAGACTGCCCCCGGTTCCTCCTGCTATTAGGAACATTGCATTCACATTACACGAGCAATCTTTTCAGTACGAACCATCTCGCCCTCCCCAGAAATTATTCTTATGGATTAGCATTTCTCTGGAACACTAAGTCTTGAAGGCAAATATAGGAGTAAATCTTACTTCGTATTCACTTCATCTAAAGCATTTGCCAAGTTGAAATGCATGAAATTCTGCTCATCGGCCCCTTCCCCTCAGCCTAACAGTTTCAAAACTGCTGAGAATGGACTGACACAAAGGCGTTGCTACAACATCAATTAAGGCCAATTGTCAGCATCACTGTGCAGTGGGGCCCTGCTTTTATTCTATAGCAAATTTACCAGATGTTGACACAACCTTGTCTCTGGACTAAATACTACAAACTCCAAGACTCCATTGTTTGCTGATAGGTGGACTGAAATAATATCAATGCCTTTCTTGTGGCACCGTTTCCAAATGTTTCTGTGAGAGGCGTTTGTATTAGCTTACACCAATGATGCCATCATGAATGTTGTCATTCAGCTAATGTCAGCGTTCCAGGACTACCATTGATTTGATGACATATGGACAAAGTCCATTTGTGGGGCTGCATGCCAGCAAGTTTGGCGAGGAATAACAATGCAAATTTTCTTTCCTTTCTAGTCTTTCTGGATTGCAAATATTATGCTTGGGGAAGATTTGCTGAGAGCTGAACTCTGACCATGACTCTCATAATAATTTATCACCGACGGTACAATTGGAACGTCAGGTTCCAGTTGTCAAGTGTGTGCTTGGAAACAGAATTTCAGTTTCTCTCCGTAATGTCCTGGTGAAAGGGAAGGCCAGTAATGTGGTAGTTCTCCTTGACTGTTGTTTCCTGGATGCCAAATGTCAGGACAGGCTACAAGCCAAGGAGAGAGAGGGGATAGATACGATTTTTTTTTTCTTTCGGGGAAAAGGACAAGGACACGACGAGAAGAACGATATGTGAGGGGTTAAAAAAGAATGGTGATGAGGAGTCCTGTGTGCTGGTGGCTGGGAGAAGGAGGATAGCCATAGTGGACTGGGGCGGAGGGCATAATGAATATTATTATGGCACCAAATAAGCCAGTCTGTTTCCCAGCAGGTTCCTGCTTCAGAACAATGCTGGCTCTTATGAAATGCAAATGACAATGCTACTATTGTCAGCTACGCAAGAAGGACAAAGCGAATCGGCCACAATTGCACTGCATGAAATGAATAACGGTGGTGAAGTTGTGGGGTCTGAGTGTTCGTACGAACTATCCAACTTTTAGCAGATCCTACCAAGCTACATGACCTTATTCCCATAACTGGGCTCCTTTCCACTCTATCAAGTACTGTCTTCAAGCAGGAAAGAACTGAGAGACTTCCCTGATTTTACTGTTCTGGTAGGCAGAGGACCTTTTCCTCCGAAACAGACTCCTGAAAAGGACACTATTGCTCTTAAAATCTCTTTGGACCTGAGGACAGGATGTAGGGCATGAAGTGCTTAGCATATTCCAGTGATGCAGGTAAGACTCTACAGCACCTGCTCTATGCGCCTGTGCCAAAAATAGCAACGCCTCATCATCTGTTTGCTCATATTGAAAAGGCTTCTTTCCAACAAGTAGATGAGCAGAAGCACTTGCCTGATGCCAACATCATTACAACTCATCACCTTGCTTGTATCTTGAAATGAGTGGAAGATGGCACATGGGCTCTCATCAGAGAGGCCTCTTGGCTCTTGCCAGATACTGCCTGGATATCTTTTTGAACACACAAAATGCTTTGTTTGTAATGTACTACCTATGCAGCCATTTCCTTGTGCAGAGAGAAGAATTCAATCAACTCACCACATTTTGCTTTAGCCCACTGAATGGTAGAAGTCAGCGTTTCAAACACTGGCTTGAGGACATGCCGGATTTGTTAGATTTGGCTAAATCTGCTCTAGATATGAGAGGCTCTGGTGAACATATTGTCTATGGCCTTTGCTTTTTAGACTCCCTCACAGTTAATGCATGCAAAGAAAGGAACATGGAGCAAGAAACCCCAGCTTCGCTGCTCTTGATAACCAACCTACCTAGATTTAATCTAGCTCAGGTATGTCTATATGTGTTGCCCCTGCATCAGTATTGCAGAGTAGACATGCCCTCAGGCTCAGTTCAGTTCACAAAATAATTGGTAGTGTGCGTGTGGCTTGCTAAAGCTGACCAAGTAACCATGTGTATACACCTTCACAAATCCAGCTGCAGATTCCCATCTTCAAAGTGAAATATCCTAATCCCATAACTGGCAAAAGTACGCCTTAGTTCAGCCGACACTGGTCTGCAACCTTCTGGGAGAGCCTTAGTGGCCTGGAAAATATGACTGGAAATCGTTTCAGTCCAGATAATTCCAGTAGAGACAGGGAAGAATGGATGTCATTGTGTCTGGAATACTATGTACAGTTCTCTTCATCTGTGGTCAAAATAGATCCATTCAGCTGAGAAGAGTTTAGGGAGGGGATATTAGGACGACTCAAGGATGACTCAAAGTAGGAAGAACCTACATTTCAGGAGGAGACTCGCTAGGGTGGGGCCAGTGCCGTGAGTGGCTTGGGCACCAAATGGGGGAAGCGTGAAAAAGTGTCTGCTGCTGGCAGCCATGCGTTCACAACTGTGATCTCAGCGGCAACCAGAAGTCGCTGCTGCCCCTGTGCCCTGGCCGCGTCCCTATGCTGGTGCTAAGAACTAGCAGGGGTGCCAGGGAAGACGGTAGGCTCTGCTGGCTCTGTTTCTGTCAGCTGTCTGCTTATGCCACTTTTCAGTGGGCTTTATGGCACAAGTGCTGCTAAAATGTCATCATGGCACTGGGAATCTGGCCTGCTATACAGTTTTGCCTGGTCTGATTCTTCTGGAACTAATAAAAAGGCCCACATGGGCTTTGGCTTGGGGGAAGCCTCTTTGCCGGGGGATAGACCTCCTACATTATCACCCTCATTTCTCTACAGGATGCAGACATCAGTGCAGTGTGTCAGGACAGGAATGCTATACGGGGCCAAAGTCTTCTAACTTATGCCCGTATACATCTAGAGAAACTCCAGTGAAGCCAGTGGAATTACACAGATGTAGCAGTAGGACCACACAGAGGAGTAGGTAAATTCGTTAGTAGCGTCTCCTTTTTATTTATACAATAATATTTTAAACTGTAAATCATAGCAACGGCTGAGACAGCATGGGCCATCACACAGGGCACGAGGCTGCGTCTTGGGAGACCGAGGGTCTAGTCTCGGCTCGCACTGACCTGCATGCAGGTGACAGCGGACAAGTCACCACCCTGTGACTCTGCTTCCTCTCATCCTTTGTCTATTTTGTCTGTAAACTCTTTGAGGGAAATGACTCATCAGTGCTTGGGACAATGCATTCACAATCTCAGCTGAGGTCTCTGTTTAATATTAATTATTCAACTCAATAATAATTAATGTTTTAAACATGGATTCATTTTAAATAAAGCAGATGCATTTCTATAGTTATTATTTGTAGTTTCTGAGGCATCTAATCACCGTATTCTATATTAGCATCCAGTCGCTCTATTCTGTATTGGGCTTCCGGTCCGATCACAATCCTGCTCATAGCCTCACTTGGGTTAAGATTGTTTCAGCTGTGGTTTTCCTTTTATGGGGCTAAAACTATAAACCAAGTGCTTTGAGCTGCCTGCTTGTTTTCCCTTTTTTCCCACTAGATGGCCAGTTGTGTCGTGTCCAAGAAACTTCCTCTATCCTGACAGTGGAGGGATCCTTAGTGAAAAGCAAATGCCTGAATCTGCCCAACTACAGAGATAAAAACAGGATTCAGACACGAAACTTTCCATGCTGTCAAATTAATGCATGTGGTGCCACAAAGATCGCTTTTAATAACTTGAATTCATCATTCCTTGCTTCTGACGGAAATGGTTTTCAGCAATAAAAGCAAGAGGCACCAAATTAGCATGGAAGGCCAGACACTAAAATGCATCCTGCAAAAGCAGGGCTTATGGTAGAGTAGAGTGATAAGTAACCTTGCTTACATTACATTTAAACTCTGCACCAGAATTCAGATTGTTGCTTAGTTTATGCTTTTTTTCCCCAAAAAGTGAGGCACAAACCAGCTGCCATGTAGGCTTCTATACCAGAGTGAACAGGAGACAGTGAGAAAAATTCCTATTTCAAGGCTGGCTCTTTTTGACCATTTATAGACATTACATTTTTCTAGGTTTAATTTGGATTACAGCTGTCACTATATACACGTGATGTCTGTAGTCCCAATTAAAATTGGCTCTGGTCTGAATTAACTAATCCATATTGAATGAGGACTAAAATAAATGCGGACTAGGGCAGTCTAAACTAGGCAATTTAAAGTGTATTATTTAACATGTATGTACAGCAGGTTATCTAGGGCTTGCTGTTGCTTGTGTAGCGAGCACAGTTTTGTAGCCCTCATTGTGAGTCGTGGGCAGTGTCCAGCGCCCCTTCCATCTCTATTGCAGAAGTGCAGAAATGCATGGAAACCTCTCTGATGGACAATGATCACCTATTATCCCTTCGTTTGAACTGAAATTTGATTCAAACTGTGTGACGTGAATCGGTTAACACAGTTTAGAAAACAGTGAACATGTCTACAAATGGTCTTTGTGTCCCATTTGTCAAGAATTCATTTCTGTTAGATGGTTCTCTTCTTCTGAAACGGTTGCCTCCCGCTTTGGACGATCTAAGAGTCTTTAAAACCACACTTCAAAGCTATTGTGAAAAAAGTTCCCAGGGAAGGTGAGATGCAAGGTTCTTGCATCTGACTCTCTCAAAAAATGTGCATTAATGTACAGTGATGCAGCATCTGACTTACCTATACACCTGCCTCTCATAGTCACTTACGGGTGTTGTCTTTGCAATATGGAAAAATTTAAGTGCGTATCATTTCTATTTCAGAGGAAAAGGGTAGATTAAGCCATTTACCTATGGTCGTAATGGAAGTTTGCAGCCGAGGTTGGAACCGTTCATTGTTCTGAGGAGTTCCTATACAACTAGAATCAAATACTTAAAAGGTTCAAGTAGGAATTTAGTGTTTAATTCCCACTGTGGCTGTAAGTAATTTCCTGTGATATTTTAACACAGGAAAAGCTCTGTGATATTGGAATCAGTGGAGACCTTGTTGCTTCCCTATCTGGGCTTTACCACTACACCTAGTTCTCTCGAAATATTTAACAATTCTCTTCTGGATTGCATTTTATGTGTGGCTATTTATAATACTGAAAATATTATTCTTGCAGTGTGATAGTGCAATGCTTTGTTCCCCTTTGCACAGATTTGTAAAGAGTTGAGAGCTGTCTATGTAAAGGGCCTATTTCTTCCACGACCGGGTAATCCCAGGGCATGTCTACAGGAGATGCTAACTGCATGGTGTCATGGCAAAAACCATGTTAATACACTACTGCACAGTAGTATTAGGCTACAGCGCAGTTGCATCGCTAAATAGCTATGTGATGGCGCTACTGCACAGTAGCACCATTTACTATGCATGATTTAATACTTGGTTATACAAGTACTAAAATTAATGTGCAGTAGCTATGGCTCCTGGGAAGGCAATAGAATTGTACCAAGCAACATCTTTTCTGTGGCCCATTAGGACGTGCAAACCTTTAGTTGTTTTTATTCACATGCTGTCGTAGTGTAGAATTGTTCAAAGTGAACTATTCGTAACAGATTTCTCCATGAAGTTTTCTGGCCACGTTAGCAGTGAGCTGGATTCGTATTTCAACCTTCCTTAAAAGAAGTTCAAGCACAGTGATGAAGAGCTGGGGAATGCAGTTGAGCTGTTTCCTAACTGAACCAAAGGCCTTCATACTGCGTAGCTGTGCCTGCTTCCAGAGAGCCATTCTTTGTGTGACAATTGGGCGAGGATTTGAGGTGGATTGTTCAAGGCAGACCATTACAAGAACACTTTTTGAATGGCTAGGGAATTTGTCAAAAAATGGAATTTCAGGGCCAAGGCATCAAAACAGTTCATGAATCCAGGTTGAATTTGGTTAATATGTGAGCAGAAGAAAAAATTAGAAAAATAGCGAAAATTCGGAAACATTTTGTTTGGCTTTTTGTTTTGAAAAGACTTTGTTTAACAATGAACTTAAATTGAAAGAAAAAAGATGAAATGAAAGTGCTAAATAACTCAAAAAAGAAACAAAATTCTCTTGTTTCAAGTCACATAAAGTATTTTAAATATTTTAATAAAATATTTTGGATTGACCCAATAGGATTTTTTTCCTCCAGATTTTACCCAAATTCAGTTGTACCAAACTGAATATCCTTTTTCTTCCCTCCCTAATTTTTCAGTTTGGGTGGGTAACTGAAACTGCTTTCACCTAACTCCAATAAGGATCCTATGCAGCTTTCTGTGAGTGTTGTAGGTTTTTTTGGGTGAGTGTGTGAGGACTTCTGACCACCTCAATGACATTTATATGCTTGCATGGAGCGTGATAACTAGTAAATGCATATCCCATCCATTCTAACATTTTGCACAATGTTCTGGGCATCAGCTGGCAGAAATCTGTTGTTTTTGGTGAAAATTGGTAACTAGGAATAGTGTCAGCAGATCCAGAAGGCCCAGCTAGTTCTGTAATTGTCTATGGATCAAAGATTCAATTGATGGCTGTCATGAGCAATTCCAGCATAAAAACACCCTGCCTCTCCCACTCAGTTTGGCCCACCTTCCAATGCAATTTTAAAATGGTGAGACCCTGGAAGAGGGAGAAAAGAAAAAATAAAGCAGAAGAATAAGAGGGGAGGGAGGGGCAAAGGTATATGACTTGCCACGGGAGGATCCACGGGGGGTGCAGTGAAGTGGTTGCACTCCTCTTTCAGACTAGGCTGTGCTGCGTCGGTGGGGTTGCGTAGGGGCTGGGGTTAGCAAGGAGCAGTGTCATGTCCTTGCTAACAGCAGTCATGACGGGCAGAATGGGGGAGCCCAGTCCCCAGGAGCAGGCTCTGGGAGGGTGAACTGGAGTAAGCAAAAGCAACTTTAACGTTTCCCACCCCCTGGAAGAGAGGCAGGAGAGGGGGGAAAAGGCAGGGACAGAGTGTACCCTTGAAAACACAGGGAAAGGAAGGCTCTTCCCTTCCCATTCTTACATGTTATGGGGACTTTTTAAAGTCCCCAGAGGCTCCGGCAGTGTGATCTACCTGTACCACGGGGCAGGGAGCAAGGAGGGAGGAGGTTGGGAGCAGCGGTGACTATCCCTGCAGCATGGGATGCAACAGTTTTCTTCTGCTATAGAGGGAACGCCTGCTATTTTGTCTGAAACGGAGGCTGCTCCAGCTGTCAATGCAGCTCCCACCGATGTGGCTCTTGCTCCTGCAGTCAAGGCGCCAGCTAAGATACCAAAGAAGGTGGCAGAAAGCTCTAAAGGCAAAAAACCTCTCAGGCCCTAGCGTGACTGAGCTGATCACAGAAGCTGCGTCTCTCCAGACAGCTCTAGGGCATCTCACTGTCTGCTCTCAGGAAGGTGAGGCTATGATGTAGCGAAGAACAACAACTGCATCAAGCTCAAAGAGCCTGGTAAACAAGAGCATCCTGGTTCATATAAAAGGGATTGGTGCATCTGGCTCCTTTACCCTTGGCAAGAAGTCTGGTGAGACCAAGAAAAAGATAACTGAGAAGAAGGTGATGGCAGCAGAAGTGAAGACTCCCTACATATTACAAAGTTTAGCAAGGCAAGGTAGGTGAGATCAGGGTGGCCAGTGGGACAGCCAGCACGGGAAATCATTGTGGGACTGAACACCCCGGGGGTGTCGGACCATTTGGTATAGCACCAAGCTTGCTTCAGTCCCCATAACACTGTTTTGATGGAAGGAAGTGCTGTTATACCAGTTGTGCAAATGAGACCCAGAGGGTATGCCCACACTTTGTCACAGGTGGGCCAGAGGCAGGATATTCTCAAGCAGACCCACCCCTGCCCTCTGGCTTGCACGCACCTAACTTAGTAATGCTGTAGCAAAGCTGTTATGGGAATGTCTCCTGGCAGTTTGGGCCTTTAGTGCAGGGTCATACAAATCTCAGCGTGCATTTACACTGCAGTCACTATACACTATGACTGCAAAACAATGTAGAGCCTTACAGGGAAGCTTTAAGCTAGGTAGCTTGGATACTGAGTAGTCTAGTTATGGCTCAGTATGGTTTTCCAAAAAGCAGGGTAAGTGCTCCAGCAGCTAGCCTGTAATGAGCTTCAGGTTCTTGCAGCTGGACTGGTATTGGCACCTGAGCTAGCTAATGATTGCGGGGTAGATGTAGTCCTAAAATGAGTAAGTGCAATTGTGAAGGGGCTCCCTTTTGAATTTTCAGCTGGAAGACTGAATAGCAACACTCTCTCTCTCTGTCTGTCTTTCTCTAGCGGCGTATGTCAAGTGTTAGGTTAGGTAGCCTTTGGGTAAGGTGGATCTGGTGTAGCAGGCACCGAGATGTTCCTGTTCACACAGCTACGTTTTCCTCAGTGAATTGGTAAAAGTGTAGAACATGGATTTTCATTATGCTAAAGGAAGTCTTATTTTGAGTTTGCTTGTTGTCACCTTCTGTTGAGTGTGATGGTATTTTGGGGCCTGATTCCTGGTGGGTGTAAATCAGCACAGCTCCCTTGTCTTCAGTGATGCTGCACGTATTCACACCAGTCTGACCCACTCCGAATCGCTGGATAAAATGCCATACTTACAGGACAATTAAGCAGAGCTGACTGAAGAATGGGATTTTTCTTCAGCGGCGAATTCTGACTTTCTATACATGTCACTGGGTTGAATGTGAACAAAAAGCCATAAATTATCACAGGAGCAAAAATGAGAACAAATTTCAATTCAGAACCATTTGTTTTTTATTTGGGGGGTGGGGTGGGGCGGGCAGGGCATGTCGATGTGGGTTTTGCACTGCTTTTCTCAGCATCTGAATAAGCTGCAAGAATACCTTTAGGCCGTTAGGACTAAGGGGTATGAATTCTCCTCGATACGTGCATGTCAGCCCCAGTGACTTCCTACACATCGCCCTAAGACAGTGTTGTTACTGCACTGTGCTTTAGTACTTCCTTTTGGAAATACTAAAGCACGGAGCAGTAACTGCCCATAGTTTTAGTTGTTACTTCATCGTAGTGGCAGACTAAAATGGGGGGGAGCATGCTGCTACGGCAAAGTAGCTGCCGGTCATGTGTAGACTCATGTGATCACTACATAGCTGCAGTGCGTTGTATGGTAATGTAGGGTGATGTGTAGACGTGCACTGAGAGTGTGGACAAATGAGCACTTTACAGCAAATGAAAAGAGGGTGGCAACTTGGTACACATCAGTCACTCCGTTGTAACTGTGTGCATGCAATAAATAAAAGCTAACCCTTAGTGGCGTAAATGAAAGAGTAGGCTACTCTGGTTTAGCTTTCATCTGTTGTGTTGTAAGGGCGGGCACACAAACAGCATGGCATAGGCGATGCATGGCAAGTCCCGGCCTCCCTTCTAACTCATTGCAGTGTAGGTGGTTGTCCATGCCCTAATAGAAGCTACCTGTGGTTTTCAAAAGCTGGCCTTCTGAGGCATGTCTCATTTCTAATCGGTGTAATGCACCACCCCCAGGAGGAAAGCAAGACAAAGCAAGCCTGGACTCCCACCCTGAAGTTAGTGACATTTATCATGGGATCATTATGCATCACATGCTTGGTAACAGCTTTGTATTTCTGTTTGAGACTCTGTTCGTGGAAGAGCTACTTGAGCAGAAAAGTCAGCTGTTTCACCTGAGGTGAACCTCTCCTAGTAGTTTCCTGACAGCATTTTCGTTTCTCAGCTTTTTCATCTTATGAGGAAATGTGTTGTCAGACAAGCCTTAAAGCAACAGTCTGGTTGAGCTAGGAAGTGATCTCTCTTCCTCTCTCTGCGTGTGAATATGTGAACTGCTTGCCTGAGTCTCAGCTTGGATCTTTGTTGACCATAGGGGAGGAGGTGTTAGGGAATTAAAAAACTCAGCTAACAATTCTCTCAATCTGGACAAATCCAATTAGTGTCACATTGTTGAACATGCTTTTTTGGTGTAGGCTTAGGGCCAAATACTGCTCTGAGCGAAGACAAGAGGAATCTTGCTACTTGCCTACCTTAATAAAAGCAAAGAATTGACTCTTAGTGGGGTTTTCTTCCCCCTCCCCCCCCCCCGCCTTTTAGTTTCTTGGATAAAAATGGAAATAAACCTTTTATCTACACTGTTAAGTAGCAAGGAAGTTTTAAGCTAGGTGTTCTCCTCTGTGCTTCTGAATACATATACAATTATATATCCTGTGAATGAATATGCAGACTTAGCTATGCACTATGAGGTACTACTGTGGGATAAAAAAAATTTTCAAAAATGCCTCAGGTATTTAGGAGCATAAGCCTTACAGGTTTTTTCCAAGGGAAAATGTGTCCCTAAATTCCTTAAGCACTTTTTTGAAACTTTATGGGAAAAGGTTTAATTGTACGCTCTTTAATTACACAGAATACTTGTCCAGTCTCACTTGTGTGACTAGTCCTTTCTCTGTTCAGTTCCACTTAAATGGATTGGAGAAGCTCAAGAAATATAGTTGTTTAGGTTTGCCTGGGCCAGTAACAACACAAAATAAAATTGTTCAAATATAACGTTATTGCCTCACTTTCTCCAGTATCAGGTCACCTTTTCTCATGTTTCTAAAGGATTACCTATAGACACTTGGCTGACTCGATAAAGCCACATAAAAGTGGTCGCCTTAACCCTCAAAAATCAGTCCTAATTTAATTAATAGTGGGCATGCCTACATATGCGATTAATGTGCACAAACTCTGGTGCTTGTTGCTGCACAGTTTTTTTGTTTCCGGGCATGCTGTTTTAACGTGCACCAGGAAAAAAAACTCCAGAGCATATTGCTTCCGAGTTCATTCATGCGCTGCACGTAGAGGCCAGGCAGAGCCCCAGGGGTCAGCCTGCCGGCCCGGGACTGCTCCGACCAGGCTCCGCGTGCTGTGGAAGGGCTGGCTGAGGCAGGAGGATGCCTCTGTGGGGGCTGCCTTCCAGCTAGCCTGGGACCCAGCCGGCTGGGGCAGCATCTCCCCTGTGCTGCTGTGCAGGAAAAACTGCTGCAGACTTTTTTCTTTTGTGCATGTGTAGACACCAAGACCTTTACACTGCAATTAGTCAACTGTGCAGTAAATGTCTCATGTAGATGTGCCCAGTGGGATTCAATAACTGGGACTGTAAACCATTTATAACCTAGAGAACTTAATATGGGTGAAATCAATAGGAGCCCACAGGGCTTTGGCGGTGTTTTGTGGAGAAATAATATTTAAAAATATAACTAAATTGAAACGAGAATCTCGCCTGTAGGATCTTTGAACCCTTCCAAAGGTTTCTGGGGCAGAAATGTGTTTTGTACTTTAAATTAAATCTTTAAAGATGGTTCCAAATATCCTCCTTTATTTTCTAATAAATTGTATCACACTCTCCCATCAGATTATTTTTTCCAAAGCAACTGCCATGTTATCAACCATGCCTCAAATGGGGCACTCTGGAGACCTCACTGACCCTCTGGCTGTGCCACTGGCTGTGTAGAAGTGCTAAAACCACAGCAGGATGCAGCATCTGTGTAGATGAAGCAAATAAAATGACTATACATGCAGTAGGTAAAGCAAACAAAACACAAGAGCTCATGAACAGGATCCAAATGCCAAGTTTTCCTTTAAAAACAACCAACCAACCCAAAACATGGCACAGTAGATATTTTATTTGTTGCTTCTTGTGACAAAGACATGATATAATCTCCTGAATTTCAAACGGCTCCTTGGCAGCATGTAGCAAATAAATACCAAGGATAACATTCAAAGCATTTTATATACACCTGAGAGCCAAAGTTTCCATGAGAGTGTATCTTATTTATCTGGCTGTGAGAAGGAATCACTTTCTCTTTCTGAAGAGTATTTTCAATTAATTTTTGCTTTTGAAGGGAAAAAGCAGCTTGAATGGAGGTTATTTCACCGTTTGACTTCCCAGATAGAAACAGTAAATCCTTATCTGTCAGCTTTTCAGGAAATTTTCCTCCTTCTTCTACCTGAGGGCATTCGTTTTGGTGGGGAAAATGGGCCTATTTGGGCTTCTCATTCAAGTTGACTTGCATCATAGCATAATTTTGCAATTGGTGGTCTAAATTCAGTTGGCATGGCAATTCACCCTAATCATAATTCGCAGCCTAAATATGGAGAGAAGACAGTGAAATGCCAGGAATAGTAACTGAATGTGGAACAGATCTGAAAGACATGGTTGTGTGGATGGCTTCAGTTTAAACATTTCATTTTTGGGAGGAATCAGCCATAAATTCAACCAAAAAAAAAAAAAAATCCTACCCACAGAACCTGAGTCAGTTTTAGCTTGGTGTGTCAAACACTGAAGTATAGAAGTGAAGTGTTGGCAGTTAAAAGAAAACATTCTGCCTAATGTGTAACATTGGATTACCCATCTCCTCCCCACGGTTCCATGTATCAATACTTGTATCGTCTTTTTTTTCCTTCCCCCTCCCACACTTCTGTCCCTGTATTTTACATCAACATTGGAGGAGCCTCCTGCCTGCCAGAAAGGCAAGATGGCTCTGCAGCCCTGCAGCCAATCAGACAGCTTGGCGTGCACGGGAGAGCCTGGCCAGCCGAGTCACATTTTGACCTCCTTCATCTGCTCATCTGAAAACTTTTGGAGCCGCGTGAACTTCTGCTGGCGTTCTGCTCCAGTGCACGGGAGCCTGTAAATGACTCCAGGAATTCCAGGCTGAAGAAGTGATGCAAAGGAAATGTTTTAACCCCTTGGCACCGCTGACGGTTTCAGAAAGGTACGGCAACTCCAAGTTCCCTTTGAAAATGCCTATAATTGAAGATGCGGTACATACTACTGTCATCTCAATTATTATTATTATTAAAACCATTTTTGAAACAAGCTCAGCACTGACAAATGGTGCAACTTGTTTTCTCTCCAGCGGAGGGTGGAAGAGACCCCTACAAGGGAATGTTCCACGTGCAGTGATGAAAGTTATAATGCAAAGATGCTACCTAATTTAAAGGAGGTTGATAACTAAAAAATGGTCTCTAAGGTTAAGTAACTGTTAGCCAGTAAGAGGTAGACCCAGGGTCTGCAGATATTGTGTACTGTTCCCCAAATTAATTTTTTTTTTCCTTCATGTACGCCTGTATTTATTAAACCCAGTGATCACTACACTGCTTGGGACAGTGGCAGCTCCAATTTCTCTCTGGATTTAGGGGGTCCAGTGAGCAGGGAACAGAAGGAAAATCAAATGCAACAAGAGGAGCAAGATCAGGGGTTTGAGACCAAGGTGCCAGAGGAAGACACTCAACAAAGACCTCGAGATAATACCCACCTCTTTGAGAAGAGATGAAAGGCATCTATGGAGTGAGAGGTGCTAATGTGGTGACTTTGTCAGAGCGGACGCTTCCTTGGCCTGGCTGGGCTCCCATGTTCCTGCACTGAGAACTGCAGGAACTGTCTCCAGATGTGAGCCAGCAGTTCTTTGTCCGTGTGCATTCAGCCCTCTGTGAGGGTGCCAGCAGCTGGGGGCCAGTTATGGCTCTTTTGGACACTTATCTACTATGAATTGAACTGAGACAAGTCCTTTATTTTACAGAGGCTGTGAAGTAGCAATCCATAGGGTTTTGGGGTTTTCTTTGCTGTGATTTCCTATTATAAGGCCACGTCTGCTTTGCTTTTTCTTATTGTCCCAGGGTCAGCAGGAGTTTTCCCACTCCCAGCTAGATTTCAAATAATTATCCACAGACTCAGAGTAGCTTTAATTTGTTCCCAGGTCAAATCTTTTTTTTTTCTTGGAGTATAGCGGGGCATAGACTTCAACTAAGCCAGGGAACTTCAACTTAAGCCAGATGTTAACTAAGCCTCTGCCTAACTTAAAGCATACACTTAACTTCTGTTGACTTTTCCATACCAAAAATGAGGCACACACACGAGTAACTTGCTGAACTGGAACATTAATTACCAACCACAGCACATTAAAATAACATACTTTCCTGCAACTGAAAAAAGAAATGCTCTCTTTACCCCTTCTTATTGTGTCATGACATTGTTGAGCTTTTTTGTGATTCAAACAACAAATGCAGTACACTGCTTGGGCACCAAGGTGTGTATGCTTTTGTTGGTGGCCATACCTCAACTCGAATCTCTGTGCCCAGTGGTGTTTAAATGTAGAATTTGATTTACATCCCTTAATGTCTAAGGCCCAACTCCCATCATCATCAGTAATTCAGGATCAGACCTGCCATTATCTGCATTTATCCATAGTATTTTGCTTTGACAATGTAGCCTAAAACTGGGAGTGAAACGGTTGCATTAGAAAAAAGGCTCCCAGTCTTCCCTATTTCTCTCCATGCCTGAGTGTGTAAAAGACACAGGAGGGCACTGAAGCTTGGCTCCCTTCAGCTCATCCTCCGCTGCTCCTGGGGGCACCTGAGGGCATCTGCTGGGGCACAGATCTGGGACGTGACATTTCACAATGACTCCTGTTGTGCTTATGGTGGATTGCACATGGCCGATACGGTCTCATATATGACTTTTGCCTCAACATGTTGTGCTTGTGCAGTGATCAGTTTCTAAATCTGAATGGCATTGCTGTATTCTCTTTCTCTCTGTTTCTCATGAAAAAATAACACTATCCAGGGATGGATCCAGGATTTCCCAAACAGGAGCGAAGGATCAGCAACCTGCACTGAATGGGTGGCTGCACCCTCTGCTCTCGGCCTCTGCCACTGGTACTGGTGTGGGCTAATCATGCTGCAGGAGCCTCTGGGACTGCTTTAGATAGTGTTGTTTTTTTCATGAGAAAGAGAATACAGCAATCCCATTCAGGAGGAAAAAGTCTCCTCTGGTACAGTCCAAACCAAAAGTGGGGTGCAGTCCTTCCTGATCAGTTCCTGACAGCATCTCTTGCTTTTTTGAAAGATGCAGCATTGTGAAGCAGCTCAGAGAGAACAAAGATACTATTACAAGAGAATTATAATGACCCTCAAATTGCTAATATTAATTTGTTTGCTTTTTCCCTTCTGGTTATTATTAGAGTCTGGAATAAATGCAGTTTTCAAAGTAGTCTTATGTGATAGGATGTATATGAGTGTTTGGATATTTTGTTGTTGTATGGGAGATGCTTGTATATTTGCTGATATGTGTGTTCTGTTACCAGAGGTATAAGAGCTGCCCCTTTAAGAACAGAGTAGGATTCTTGGGAACAGGTGAGTTTGCAGGAAGCTCATAGTGAGCATGGAGGGATCTGATTGCTGTGCAATGTCCGTACTGCGTAAGCATCTGAAAAGGTCAGAACTTGGTTTAATGGCCTCATGAAAGCCTCACGTTAAAAGACGTCACATTGAGCTGGGCAGTTTTTCAGTCTTCCCCTGTCTCTGGTAGGATCACTTTCCCCATGCTATCCAAAAGCCAAGTCCCTATAGGACTTCATGGAGTTTGTGGCACTTGCTTTGTAGGGTTGGAATTCTTTCCCCTAAAAGCTGGGGGGTTTGTCTAGCAACCCCTGCGACATGGAGCACTCCCGTTGACTTTAATGGGAGCACAGAATTTGGATGCCTTCCTTTATCCAGACCTTAATTCCAGCTGGACGTGGGGAAAAAAAATTCTTCCAGAAGAGCTGCAGCAGCATATTGTGGAGGTGACCTAATAAGGAGCTGCACATGCTGGCTGTGCTGTATTTAAAATATGCGACCCAAATGTGTGTGGGGACAGGGGCATGGTATTACCCTATGTCTTCATTCTTACCTGGCAGTTCATAACTAATTGGCAAGATTTCTGCTCTGAGGTACCTTTGTTAAAACAAAAATCTTGAATAAATCCTACTTTATAAGTGAAGAGATGACAAGTCTGGATGAGAGCTATGGGCTGAGATTTTCAAATCCATCTAAGGGATGTGTATGCCTGAATCCCTTTAATTTTAATGATGATTTTGCATTTACATCATTCAGGTGTTGTGAAAATCTTAAGCCCTGACAAAGAGACAAAACCAGAGCATTAATTCTTTGGTATCTGCAGGGTTTTCCCTCAGGGTAGGGGGACAGACATTATACATAAACTGGTTTAAGTGGTCAGAAATTGGTTTAAGTCTGTAACAGAACAGATCTTCAGTGCACATAAACTAGTTTCAAAATGGCCTAAACTGATTTGAGATAAACCTGGTTGAATGTAGTGTCAGACCTAACTGATTGAGCTCAAACCAGCTTATGCAATATCTGTTCCAAATCCCTTCCTGGTTTAAGTTAAACCAGAGGTCCTCAGCATCCCAGCATGCTCTCTGGGCTGGGCTCTGCTTCAGCTGAGCAGGAATAGGTAGGGGCGGGGGGTCTGGCCAGATTCTGGCCCTGGAAGGGAGCAGGGAAGAGGTTTATTCCCCCACCTCGCTCTCCTGTCCCACCAGCATGGACCTGGACTTTGCTGCTGGGTGCTTCAGTGGCGGAGACATGGCCAGGCCCCAGCAGTAGCCTTGACTGAACTGGCCGTAGAGGAGTTTAATTCCCTCCTCTTTGTCCCATCTGCACAGACCTAAGTTGGGGTTTGCCAGGTGCTCCCCCCTCGCTGCTGCAGTGGTGAGACTATAGCCAGACACTGGCCAGCATGGTCCCTGAGGTATAGTGGGCAGGGAGTGGGGGTTGTGCCCCCCTCTGCCCCTGGGGGGACCACAGTGGGGCCTGCCCACCCCAACTGCTGCTGCCACCTGCTTGTGTACTGGGCAAGTGGCAGAATAAGCCCCCTCCTGCCCCCTCTGTTGGACGCCAGAGGGAGGAGGGAATAAATCCACTCCATACCCCCTCACCTAAGGGGCCCTGCTGGCTGGCATCTGACTGCACACTCACCTGGCCACTGGAGCAGCGAGAAGGTAGGGCCCTTGATGAGCTCAGCAACCTCTGTACTGGTGTCTGGGAAGTGTGAGCCTTTGGGGAGAAGGCCATTGCCCTGCAAGCCTCCTAGTGTTGCCACTGCTGCACTTCTGCACAGTCTGTGGCAGCTTTCCCCACTCTCCAGTGTGGCCACCCTGCTGGGAAGAGGCTTGTGCTCTGGGACACCATGACCAGGGCTGTTGCTCCCCCATTGCTGCTCCAGTGGCAGGGGTGGGAGTGTGGACCATGCCAGCCAGAGTCTAGCTGTGCTTCTACTGCTGCGGCAACGAGGGGAGGCACCCTGTGGACCCTGACTTGGTTCTGTGTGGGTGGGACAGGGAGTGGGGAATTAAATCCCACCCTAGCCAGTTCACTCCAGACTACTGCTGGGGCCTGGCCATGCCCTCCCTGCCCCCCCAAAAAATAAATCTTCCCTGCAGGTGAGGGTGTGCTTTAGCATTCCCTGGTACCTGGCCTGAGCAACTGCAGGCATGTGCCTACATTTCCTCAGTCCAGAGGGAATGTCTGTAGGGTTGCACACTGATTCAGCCTAGCCAGGTTAGTCTAACCTGCAAGATTGAATCAATTCCGGCTCTGGCTTTTTGTATATCTGTCCCTAGCCCCAAGGAGAATTTCCATAGGGGTAGGGGGCCAGCGCACAGCTTATGCTCTATTTCTATTTATGTTCACTTTAGCGTATTATTGAAGACTGAGGTGTAAGCGTGGCATATGACTTGTGGCTAGCAAAGCAGAAAGTGACCCCTCATTGTGCGAAGCCGGCCCTGAAGTCCTGAAAAAAAAAGTGTGCGAACAGTTGGAAGTTTAAGATTGCAGCGCTGAAGAACTGGAGATGTTTTCTCAAGCCTGTCTGAGCCAATGCTCTGCTCACCACAGTGATCTCTGAGGTCTAGCCTCCAGTGTCTGTTTACAATTTCTACTGCAAACATCAGATATTTTTGACAGGGATGTTTATTTTTTTCCCAGGCTGCATATTAAATAAGTGTAATTAGTGATAGCTGAACCTGTAAAGGTTCAAGGCTTGATGTTCAGAGGTGATGAGGATGCATGGCTCCAAGCAAAGTCGATGGCAGCTCTGAAAAAAATATCAGCCCTCTAGTGATTTGGTTTGGACGAGCAGCCAAAAGTTCTGAGCTCGGGAACTCCTGATGCCGTCTCCGGAGCGTAGGCTTTCTGTTGAAATCTATGAAAATTCCTGCCTCTGGTCAGGCTGATAAAGCTAGGAAAAGAGCCTCTCCTATATTAGTTTATCTCATCCACTTCCCATGCCTGCTGTCACTTAGAAGGACCGGGCTGTGTGACAAACAAAATAATGAGGAAAAGCCAAGTCACACTGAGAAAAAGTTTTCATGTGGATTCACTTTGATTGTGAGGTTAGGGGTCAGGCTTGCTATAAATTCATGTTTTGGAAAATAGGCAAGAAGATTAAAAATATAAATTGCTAGCAACTCAGAGGAGCTCCGATTAGATTGGTTTTATTCACATGTCCAGTCAAGTCAACCCAGGCCCATAATGCTTAGCATTAGCAGGCCTAAAAGCTGCCTGACCCACAGGAGAAAAATGCATGCATTATTATTGCTGTTGCTTTCCTTCTCCTTTCATATGACATTACTTTCCTTGCAATCTATTTTGCTTTCAGGGAACTAAGTTTCTCAATGTCATGTTCTATATGAAACTACCTTCTGAAAGAATTAATCTCTGCCTTTTCATATTGCTTTGGGGCAAAAGGCTCCCAGAGCACCTTCCCTGGGCTAAGATATTATGCCACTCCTGGCAGAAGCTGTCTGACCTAGCAGGTGTGGAAATAAGAGGCTTCAGGTTTCAAGGCCAGTATGAAAGCTAAAGGGTGCCACATCGTGATATAGTTAACGCAGTACTTAAAGATAGGTGACTGATTTTTGTTTCAAGAAATACGTGGGAACAGTATAGGAGTGATGATGCCTTATCATGAGTAACTTTCTAGCCTGCACTTGGAGAGGAAACACAGTCTGGTCAAATTGTGGGAGCAGGAGTTGGGGGAGCTGGGTTGTGTTCCTGAGGAGCCTGTATCCCTGCTGTTAAACTTCAGGTAAATTGGCTGCTGTGCCCTGAGACTGATAGAGTCACTTACCCCCATGAAGGGGTGGGAGGGGTTAAGCCTTCTTCCAATTGATTTAGTAGCTTTTTATTCCTGTTTCACTTTCCATCTGTACTAGCGCAAGCAGCAAAGACTTTGTCCCGGGAACTTTTACTCAAAGCTATTCTTCAGATATTTCATCTTAACCAGGGTTTTGTCTTATTGTTATTCCTTAGGTTAAAAGTCGTATGTGTATAAGGGCCCGAAGTGGGGTTTGTAGTTCTGTCTTATGTACCTTTTCAATGTCAGCTTTGTGTTACAACTCCAGTTTGACACACAGTAATTCATAAATCCTAAATTAATGCCAGCAGGTTTATAAATCTGTATGTGAAAAGATGGATGTGAATTTCTGACTATAGTAGTCCCTTAAGAAAAGGCATTGTGACTTGTTTATTGCTCTTTATGTTGCTGGATATAAAAGCTGTTGAAATTGGTAGCACTCATCTCCTACTCCATCTAACCCCTATATGCTGGTCATTGAGCTGGCAGTTTAATTAATCCATTAAACAGAGGTTGGATAGCAATGCATGCCTGTGACAATGGACTGTTGTAGCTAAATTTCAAAGCAATGATTTGTATTTTAACATCTTACCCATAAGCCACATGACTGTGCTATCTTCACTGATCCTTTTGTCACGGCGTCTCAGACATGACCCCAGAGCCTCAGTCCAAAAGTGAAGGAAAGTTCATCCACGTGAAATGATTTCCATTACATGTTAATTACCTGCACTGACGATTCTATGACAAAGCTATACCTTTTCTTTTGCCCCGGACGTGCACGGTTGTAACGTGTGGCATAGGTTTATCATCTCTTGTCCTGAATATATGACATGTATAGGAGAGGTGAACAAAAGTAGCAGCAGTGGTTAGTACCATTTAGAGCTCTTGCACATTATGTTAATGGGATGGAGGCATGGAGTACTTTGTAAGAACATAGCCCTGGAACTGGGAAAAAAATGCTATGTGCTTGCAGACTTAATGCAGAAAATGCTGGTTATTTACTCAGTGCTGATGCTACTTAGTAGCTGCAAAACTAACTCCGCTTATTTTTAAGGCTTATAATAGCAGCCCTGCTGCTGTGTCAGCATTGCTCAGAGCCTGACCAGCTCCCTTCATTTTCAAGGCCTCTAATGCAGCGCTTTGACAGCTGGTTCTTCCTCAGTGTTTCTGGTGGTGTTGCACAGTACAGTTAGTTACAAAATAGACCATTACAACAACAGTTGGCATGTACTTAATGGGAATATAATTAAGTTACAAAGTAGGCAGCAGGGCTGAAATACGTTTTGCATTTAAGTGGTTTATGCACTTAGCATGTATACAGATGACGGATGATTTTTACCATGTAAACAATAGGCAACAAATTGGAACTGATATTATGCTGTGGAGGTAAGTGAACTATGTGTTTATCTGGCATGCATATCTGTGAGGGACAAGACATAAAATACATCCATTGTACTGTACAGCTACCTTCAAAAAAAAGATACATCACTTAAAATGTATGGATTTAAAAAAAAAGTGATCTAACTTCATTCCTTTTAAGTTAACCATATCTTAAGACGCTTCAGGAGGAAAAATTGCAGAGAAAATGAGCCTAGAAGTATTGCTTCCCATTTTTGCATGCTTCTGAATGTTGGGTTGCGAGCTACCACCAAAAGGAGAAGTGCTCAAAGTGCTTCAAGGAAGACCATTTCTGCAGTTTGAATCGGAACAGGCTTTTTGATGCATCGTTCCAGAACATGGTTCAATGTCTACAAAATAGAGCTGTCAGTCTCACTCAATAAGTGTGGTGGTGGGGAGGGGCACCAATAACACATCAGTGATTGCTTGGGACAAAATACAAAACAGGAACAGGAGTGACGGTCAGAGGCTTAAAACGAGTGCACCAAGAAGTGGGGTCACCGGGCAGAGCATACTGGACAGTGCCCACTGGCTCTTGAATGTGTCCAAGGAGCCAGTGGACACTGCCCAGTGAAACTGCCTGGTGATGTGAACAGACTAGGGACAGGAAAAAAGCCCCACAGTCCCTGGGGGCCCTGCTAGCCAGAGCCTCCTACTTGGTTAGGTAGATTGTTAGCTTGGCTACAGCCAGGAGGAAGTTGACCAGGAGGCCCTGGGACTTGGTGGGTGTGTGGATAAGGAGTGCATAAACAAAAGGATTCAAGGAATAGTACAGACAGAAGTTCAACAAGAGGTTCTGGAGGAGGTGGTGAAGGGGCTGCACCCCGGTGCACTCCAGGTGGACATGCACCAGTGTCTCACTCTGCTAGAAGAAGGGGAAGTATCAAGGGAGTCTGAAGTGCACGAGGTACATGCCTGCAGTGATGGCTCCATGGAGGAGCTGCCAGCTGAGGTCCCGAATGACTTGTGGGAGGGATTAGAGCAGGAATTGAAGAGTGGGTATCTCATGAGAAAGGTCATTCTCATAAGATCTTTTGCTCCAAACAAGCAGACCAGATATCTACTCTGAAGAACTCAGTGGGTGTGCCTACACAATATGCTAAATGCACAGTAGACAAATTCTACTGCACATTAGCGTGTCACGGTGAAATACTTGCTATTGCGCTAATGCACAGTAGAATTAGCCTAATGCACACTAGTGTCACTTAAAAGGTGTGTGCCAGTGGTACTGTGCAGTGGCACCAGTTACTGTGCATTTAGGTAGTACCTGATATTACAGGTACTAACCTTAATGCACAGTAGCTACAGTGCATGAATGCATGTGTAGACATGTCTAGTATTATCTATTCAGCTACATACCCTGAGAATTAAGCAGCTATGTAAATGAACAATAGTTACATTCAGACATCTCAGAACAGAACTAGCAATATTTGAACTGTTACAGCACCTTCCAAGTGAAAATCTCAATGTGATAGGCAACCGTTAGTGAGATAAAGCTCATAACACTTTTAGGACACGGGGAAGTATCATTATTTCTATGCACAGATGCGAAAAGAGACACAGAATTTGAAGAAGAAAAGAAGAAAGCAGTTACCACTTAGGACTAAGTCAATCATCTCTCTTTGTTTTGACAAACTTGAGACCAGTGGCTGGTATTGAAGACAAGCGTTAAGAAGGCTTGAAGTCAGAATTTTAATGGGGGGAAAAAAATCTGGGGAAAGCAATTTTTGGCAGACAATCCTGCCCTTGTTGCAGACAGATTGGCTGATGTTGATTGTTGACAGCTTCCGCAGCTTGCTAATTACAACTGCAAAATTTCAGGTGAATGACAGTAGCTGAAACACTAATTTTGTTTTTTTGCAGCTGCAACTGTTAGTTGGCTATTGCTGTAAGTGATGGACATTGCCAGTTGCAAGGACAGATGGAAATTAATACTTACATTACCATTGTTAAAAGTCATCATCACATTTTCATCTGTGTCCTAAAAATCTATTAAAATAAATATATCTGCACCTACGTGTCAGCATATTCAGAAATAGTGTACAGGAGATTTCCTGGAGAGCAGAAGACCACCATAGAGCCCTTGGTAACAAATGGCTCTGTGTCATGAGCACTGTGGATATCCTTTGCCTGACACAGAGAACCCTCTGAAGAACACTACAAAAGACAGTGATGAAGGGGGATCTTCTTTTCTTACATGAATCCAGTGGTAGCTACTGCAGAGGGTCTGCTACTGTCGTTCTAACACTTAGGTTGAGGTAGGAACTATGGGGCTACCCCTAAGAAGGGTATAGGGTACTGCACCTCCTGGTTTTGTATGGGGGTGAGCTTCATCTTCCAGCCCTTCTGCATTCAGTCTAATGGGAGTCTGAGTTTTCAAGGTCTATGAAAATGGTATGGATTTCACTCTTGTAGCCTAAACTTTGCTCAGTCTTGTGTCCCTGGGGATGCTTGTTGTGTAATAGAGAAGTAATTACAGTTTTCACTGAAGGCTTATACAAGGGGAAGAAAAGATTGCTACTGTTAACTGTTTAGAGACGTGATTGTTCGAGTGTTCAGGTTTTTGTTTCAATCTAACTGTCTTGGAAGTATAACGGAGACAAGGATATATCTGGGTGATATCTTTTATTGGACCAGCTGCATGGCTGGAATTGGTTTAGAAAAGCTTTTGAATGCAATGCAGTTTCTTCATGTCTGAGGGGAAAGCAGGTACAGCAAAAGGTTAGAAACAGTTTGCAGGGCTATGAAACTGGAGAACAGAGAAATTCCCAGTGGTAGCAGACAAGGCAATCACAGAAGAAAAGGTAGCTTGATTAGTTGAAGATCAAGACCTTTCAGAAGGAAAGAGTAATTTTCTCCTGTAGTATTATGAATATCATATGCCATGAGGTCGATCTCAGTGTTTAGTCCTTGTTTCTTAGTCAAAGGCAGATTAGGGTGTACTCGGGCCTTGGGCAAGCACAAAATTGGAGGCTCCCTCCCCTCATGGGGGCTGGGCTGCAGGGGGGTGGGGGTGCATAGAGGGGCCTCTTCCCCTCTTAATGCAGTGGGGGAGGCTAGGTGGATCCTGCCGGGTTGGGGGTACATGCCTGCCTCTTCTCCCTGCTCCCCACCCCCGCTATGGCCAAATGTGCACATATACATGCACACACACAGGCGCACACAGACACAGGCTCATGCACTCTATTCTCACTCTCTGCACATGGACACAGACAGACATAGACTTGAGCATAAATTTGGCATCTGCACATGCAGGTATCAGATTTGCACCCAATTACTTATTGCACAGTAATGCACATGTAGACACCTTACTGTGCAGTAACACTGTATGTGTGGACTGACTTAGGATGAACTTTGATGTCTGTTAAAGAGCAGAATTTGCTTCTGATGATGAGTTGGGTAAGGTTAGGTTGTTGTTTGAAAGCAAGGAGTGTAGAACTGGGAATATTCTCTTAAGGTCAGATATTTATCAGTTATAGGCTGTAATGTTTGACTCTTATTATTGGTTCAAGTGTGCAAGGGTAGGTGACAGGCAGGGGTGTAAATTTACAGGGGGGTTTCTTTTTGCATTTAGCGGGTAGTTGTGGGGTATTAGGTGGCTCTTTCAAACATAGAATGTATTTCTCTGCTACATTATTCTTGTTATATAAAGGCAGATTTCAGGTTGGTACAATGGGCATCAAGAGTATTCTGCTTGGAGCAGATATAATATCTGAGAATCTGATTGTAGATCCCAGCTTTTCTGGTGTATTTGGGATGATTTCTAGCTTTGTGGACATAAATATGATGGTCCGTAGATTTTTTTACTATAGTAGCTTGTAGGATGCCATCCTGAATGTGGATCATGGTAGCTACAAAACTGATGTTAGTTGATCTTAGAATATTCCAGGGAAAATTTAAATGAGAGGTGATAGTTGGTAAACATATGAGGGAAGTCAGTAAGCGGGTCCAGGAGTTCAGTCCAGATGATGAAAATATCATATAGGTCAGGGGTGGGCAATTATTTTGGGCAGAGGGGCACTTACTGAGTTTTGGCAAGCCACCAAGGGCTGCATGACAGGCAGCCAGGGGCAGATAAATATTAATTTTCTAAACTTTTTAGGGGCCCCATGGACCAGATATAATGCCCTGGCAGGGCACATCTGGCCCACAGGCCGCACTTTGCCCTCCCCGATCTAAGTAATGGAGGTAGAATGCAGGTTTGGTGGTGCAGTTTTTTTAAAAAAATTCCTCCAAGTGGCTCATGAAGAGGTTGGTACATTATGGGGCCACCTCTGTGCCCATAGTTGTGCCCCTTGTTTGGATGAAATGTTTGCTATTGAAAATGAAACTGTTTTGGTGAGGGTGAAGTGGATGATCCATGCAACGTGTTGTTACAAATCTGAGTGTAGTTCATGTTCTTGTAGGTATTTCAGGAAGTCAGCTGCGCCTTCATGGTGTGGGTTGTTAGTGTACAGGCTGCTGTCATCTATGGTTTTAAGTATGGCTTTCTTGAGAAGGTGGTTAATATTCTGGATCTTGTAGAAAACTCACTCTTTGAGTAACAAGTGGCTTCTGAGCAGTCACACAGTGTTGTTTACTGTGAACTAAAATAAAAAACAAGCCCTACGTGCCAGACCCGTTGAAGACTCTCGTGTGCTGAAGAAGCTGTACCAACCCCCTAGCCACACTAGAGTCTTCTGCCCATATTACCTCCATGGAGTGGTCAGGCATTAGCTCAACATGTATTAGGTAATGTGATCTGGAGATACTCCTCTGCAGAAAAGTCCTAACTTTGCTACACTACAATGGCACTTAGCATGTGCAAGTGCACTTAACATGTCCGAAAGGTAATGATAGATAAGACCCTGAGGATGCAAGGTTTTGTAAGGATACATAGAGGGTGCAATCCAAGGAGTGACTGCACTGTGTGTAAGGTACCCAGTAGAGGTGCATGGATACATCGGTCCAATATCGGATCAGCACCTATATAAAGAAAATTGACTGTACTGGAAATCAGCCTGATGTGGCCGATGATGTGGCTGATAAATGGTCTGTGCATGTACTCAGCTGCAGGGCAGCATGTAGGCAGCGAGGAGTGCAGTCCGGCAGCATGGAGAGCTTCACGCAGCTGGTAAGTTTGTTGCGGTGAAAGGGGAGGGGGGAGGGAAGGGATGTGGAGGGGGCAGATCAAGGCCCGCATGGTGAGGGAGGGAGTGGGGCTGGGGCAGGCAGCCCCAACTGCGCAGTTGGGGGTGAGGTGGGGTGCAGTGCAGGATGGAGCCATGGCTTGTCCACAGGGTACAGGGGGGAAAGTGGCTACCATTGCTGCATGCACCCTGGGAGGGCATGGGGGGGGCGTGTGCCCCCAGATCTGCGTGTGGCAGGGTAGGCTGCCGCTGCAGGCTGGGGCTGGGGCTGAATTGGGCTGGGCTCGGGGCGGGTGGGTGACAGTGCTAAGGAGGGTTTGGGGGGGGGGTCAGTGAATTTTGGGGTGGCTGCAGCTCCCCCCATAGCCCCTCTCCCAGTGTACCTCTGCTTGCCTCGAGTGCACCCTGGCCCAGCTTCCCTGCTGGGAAGAGTCTGGCACAGCCTCGGCCCCAGCCCCAGCCCACAGTGGCAGCCCGCCTCATGCCCCCCATGACCTCCTGGGGTGAATGCAGCAGCAGGACCCCACCCCTCTCTGTGCCCTCCAGATAAACTGTGGCTGTGTCCCGTGCCCCGGTCCACCCCATCCTGCCGATGCTGGGCAGTGCCTGCCCCAGCCTCTAGCCCTGCCCCTGTCCCAGCCCCAACCCCACTCCCTCCCTCACTGTGGGGGTCCAGATCTGTTCCCCCACATCCTTTCCCTCCCCACTCCCCTTCCACCACAATAGATCTACCAACTGCATGCAGATCTCCATACTTCCGGCTGCATATCAGAAATCGGATTGGTATTGACCGATATGCCTCCTTAAAAATCAGCTATTGGTATCAGCCCCAAAAAGCTCTATCGGTAGACCCCTAATATCGAGGATAGCTCATGTAGCTGACCCAGGTGCCAGCAACAGTGACGCTAGATGAGCCTCAACAACCCATCTGTCTCTTCACTGATACTGGTACCTGAGATAGACTGAAGAAATGTCTACACAGGCAGCTGTTGCTCCCTTGGTGGTAATGGAGATGAAACTCAAGTGATGACTTGGTCCTGACAGGATTTACATACATGCTTCATTTTACTGCTATTAGTTCCATCAACCTATTTGCAGGGGTCAACTAAAGCAGGTGTAGACATGTTTATAGGCTCAGAGGGTATAGCCTCTCCCCTGGCATTTAGACTAGACTTTTAGTACTTGTCTGAAAATAGGATATTTGTTTATAATAACATGCAAGTAGAATTATTTTTCTTTTGAAGTAACAAGTTTAGCTTTTGGAAAAATGTATTTTGATACCTTCACAGTTCCTCTTTTGATTTTCCAATGATAACAGTGGTATGCAATGGTAGATATTATCTAAGAGACGTCTGAGACAAGAGCAGAAGAAGTTACACATTCTAGGCTCTTGAAACCAGTACTCCAACCTAATTGAAAGCTAAAGATTTTTTTTGCTAAAATCTAGTTGGTCTAATAAAAGATATCACCTCTACCACAAGTCCTGATTGCTTTCTTCCTTTAGACCAATATGGCTACAACCTGGAAACCTGACCAGCCTAAGTGAGACACTGTACTTCAGGGGATGGCTTATGCAGGAACAAGTCTTGCCTGTTTCCCGAATTTTTGGGAGCAGGTTGGATTTTCTTGAAAGTGCTGCTCATGAAAGCTTTAAGAAAAAAAATAACATTTTATTTATAGAGTATAGATTTTACTTGAGCTAAAGAAGTGGGCTAAATAAGAGACAGATTGTATCTAAAACTGTAAATTATGAATATTAGGGTTTATAGGATGCTGAAAACTTTAGAGCTGATTTGGGGTGTCTTTGATGATTTTTTTTAAGACTCCAGATGAGGACTTTTAAGCATAACATGCTTTTTGATCACCATGTTAGGGTTTTTTTGTTTGTTTCTTCATTTTATATTGATGCATATTTGAAAATTTTACATATATTTATAGACTTTTTTTACTAAGATAGGCCAAATAATGTAAGCAATGGGGATAGAGTTGTATAAAAAGCAATGGGGATAGAGTTGGTTTGTATTTGGAGCCCTGAAGTACATCCTGGCACTCTGTTGGAGTCTACTATTACCACTGCTGGAGCTTCCTGGTTAACTGTTTCATAGCATGGGACAAAGTAGCCTGTAGTCTACAAAAGGTCATGCCTCTCTGAACCAGTTGGTCTTGAAGGGGGCACTATGCCTTGCCTTCTGCCTATAGTTTGAGGTGAGCATGTATCTTTTCATGATTTTATTCCGATTTTTATTCTTTCCTTATCCACGAATAAATTCTAACTTAGAATTAAAAAGTATTAAATAGGGATTGGGTGTTCTTTAAATGTCTACATTGCTGTTACATTGCAAGTTTTTCAGGAATAGAAAAATAACTTATGCGATCCATTTCTGGTCAAGCCCAGTAAGGTAACAGCAGTGTAAATACTAAATTAAAAATAAAAGGGAAAATGGCAATACATCCTAGTATCCTAATGTGTATTTTTTTTCTCCCCATTGACTTTATTGGGCTTTGCAGGGGCACCTTAAGGGTATCCTAATTTCCAATGCTGTTTTGTAAGCAGGAGTGTCTATGTGGTACTCACTACCTTAATGGCATGCCCAGAGGCACCTACTGTCACAGGGTAGACATATTCTCACTCATTTACCTGGCAATGCTGATGAGCTGCACTCATGTTTCTTCAGTAATGCTTAAAGATAGGCAATAAGATCTGTAGCACTTCAAGGTTAGATCCTGACTGCCTTTGTGTTGAGTCTCTGTGACATGAAACACACACAGGCCTTGTCCCTAAATCCTCTAGCCCCTTTTCCCAGTTGGATTGCACACAGCTCAATTGGTGAATTTTGGCTACAGAGTAAGTATTGCTGTCAGGGCGGCCAATCTTGGTGCAAGGGAAAATTGCAGCTATGGCAAAGTGGGATACACTTGTGCGCAGATATGTGTGTGCGCGCACATGTGTCACTGCATGGGCTTGAGACTTGCTGTGAGAGAATCAACCTGTGATATGTGAATGACTGCCTGATATATTTATTTTGGCTTATTTAACTAAGCTTATAAACCTAATTGTGTGCTTGCACATATGGATGCATATGCATGCACGCGTGTGAGCACACGCGCATGCACACACACACACACACACACACACA
>JAGPOW010000229.1:35593428-35603451 GCA_030014935.1 Caiman crocodilus
CACACACACACACACACACACACACAGACTAAAGGTATGATTGTGTTGCCCACTGCAATACCAATTACTGGATATTAATGGCAGGATAGCATGCATATGCCTAAACTGGGAAGCAGAAGGTTAATAGACGAACAGCACCAGAAGATCCCATTTATCAGTTTCTATTTATCTCTCCTTGGGAGGTGGCAGGTTTACAGTAAATACCTTCTGTCCTCCTAATTTCCTAATGATGGGGATAATGATGGAGAATGGTGAAGTCATTAACTGGGACAGCCTCTGTGCATCACTCTGTCAACCACGTCTCTCCAAGACCTGCAATGAAAAGTGATGGGCCCCAGCTGTTCACCAGATTCTTTTCCCCTTCCCCACCCCCCACTTGCAGCCCCAACTACAAGCTTAGAAAATATTTCCCAAAAAACTAAATAACCCTCCATTTCATGGCCTTCCTGCCTCCCCCGCAGCCTTATCCCCTTTCTTCAGAACAGAAGCTGTTATACATATACTTGTCTGGTGTGCCCCCACTCGAGAAGGCATGTCCGTTTCCAAACCCGAAAATGTTCAGGTTTCCTGATAGGGCAGAATTTTATCCTCCAAGGACTGTGGATTCAGTTAAATACTGTGTGCAATGCCGGTAAGCAACTGTTAATTGTGAGGAGTAGGATGTACAAATGAGTTATAATAGCAGTCCTGAGACATTGGATTTCTACCACCTTTTTGTAGCCTAATAAAGACCTTATTAAAACAATAGTTACAATTAGGTGCTTGTTTTTACTGCTCAGTTCCTACTTCTGTTTATTAATATAGGTATGCTAGTCACCACGTTTTACAAAGGGGTTAAATGAGAGGGGAGTGAATCTTGACCAAGATTTTGTAGCAAGTCACCACCAGAGCCAGTGTGTAGATCTGTAGAAAGCTCAAAGACAAACATCCACTGGAGCAGGAAGAGAGCATGCCTTCTGAAAAATAAGCTTATTTCTTTTGAAGAGTTTTTTGAATGATTTTAAAAACTGGTGACAATTTTAGTGACTAAATCATGTTTTTTGAGTAATGACATTCTCTGATGTTTGTGGGTATTTGAATGATTGTTAGGTATTTCTGAAACCATTAATTAATGCTGAAAAGGAGTGGAGCACAAATGTACACTCAGCTGAGAATTTGTTCACTTGTCCTCCTGCTTAAAATGCTTCAATCCAACTAATGAAGGGGCAGTAAAAATACTAATATGTCTTAGGGTTAGGGACAGACATTACAGCTTCAGTATTTCTAAGTACTGACCAAGCCAATTCCCTCACCTCGATCATTGACAGATGTCCACATGGCACCAGTCCACTTACAGTTAGTTCTGAAATAGTTAAGGACCTCCTGGAGGAGCTGGATGGGTACAAGTCAGCAGGCCCGGATGACCTCCATCCATGGCTGCTGAAAGAATTGGCCAGTGTCATAGCTGAGCCGCTGGCACAGTTGTTCGAGCACTCGTGGAACTCCGGCCAGGTCCCTGAGGACTGGAGAAGGGCCAATGTGGTGCCCATTTTCAAGAAAGGGAGAAGGAATGAGCCGGGTAACTTTAGAGCATTCAGTCTTACCTCTATTCCTGGGAAAATGCTAGAGAAAATAATCAAAGAACACATTTGTGCAGGCCCAGCAAGGGAAATGAGGCTGAGGGGAAACCAGCATGGGTTTGTCAGAGGTAGATCCTGCCTTACAAAACTCGCAGTCTTCTATGACCAGGTCACACACAGCCTGGATGCAGGATCCAAGGTTGATGTCATCTTCCTGGACTTTAGGAAGGCCTTTGAGTGTAATGAGGCCATTAACAAGGCCAATTGCACCTTGTTGTGCATTAGCAGGCTAACAGAACAAAGGAGGTGATGCTCCCTGTGAGGCCAGCCCCCCGCTCTGTCTGGTCTATCTGGAGTTGCCCCTCCCCTCAACTCGCCTGCCATGACTTTGATGTAAATATGTACCTTAAGAGGGCTCTTCAGTGGAGATTGTTTATCCTAGGTGGGGATACCCGCCAGACGATGTTACTCGCAGACGTTTGGCGCAATGGTCCATGGGGCTCCACCTCCCCTACACCCCGTCCACGCACCAGGCGCTAGATGAGACGCTCATGGTGTTCCGGGCCTCGTATGGGGCCTCCGACTGGTTCCTCTATCCTCGGTCGTTACACCCTCCTCCTGGGAGCAATTCTCTCTCCCCTTTTTAAAAAAGGCACTCCTCTGGGTCCAGAGGAGTTGCAGGGTGATTCCCCTGGTTCCAGCTTCTCCTTAGAGCTTCAGCTGTCTTCCCTCCCCTGATGGCTGCCACATGCTCCCCCGCCACCAGAGCGTCAGCCGCTGCTGGAGGGGAAGAGAGTGCCCCAGCTTGCACTCCCTGTTCGTCTCCTGCCCTATCTCCTGGAGGAGACTCACAGCTCCTGGTCAAGCTGCCTGCCTGAGCCCCGCAGGCTGGGCTCTCTCCTTCCCGTGCATGAGCTTGTGGAGCGACCCACCTGCCTGTGCCCTCTCCTCTCTTTCCTCTCCTGGCTCTGCCGGCATTTTTCAACTCTTCCATGGCCGCCGCTGCAGCCACCAGGATTGGTCCAGCTGTTCTCTGCACCAGGAACAGATGCTGCCACAACTAGTGTAATGGCGGCTCGTGCAGCTTCAGCTGCAGACGCGGCTCCTGCTTCTCAGCCGGTATGTGTGCCCCCCTAGGGGGCTTGCTTTCGGGGTCTGGGGCCCGTGGGTTCCCTCTTTTCCCCTGTGAGGGCCTGTGGGGGTGCCTCGCTGCCACACTCCCCCTCTATGTGGCACTGGCCAGGCCACAGTTGGAGTACTGTGTCCAGTTTTGGGCACCACACTTCAAGAGGGACACGGAGAATCTGCAGAGGGTCCAGAGGAGGGCCACTTGCATGATTAGTGGTCTTCGTGATAGACCCTATGAGGGGAGGTTGAGAGAACTGAGTCTCTTCAGCTTTCAGAAAAGACGGTTGAGGGGATATCTTGTGGCCCACCTATAAATTTATCAGGGGAAGTCAACAGGAAATAAGTGATGCACTGTTTACTAGGGCACCCCAGGGAGTGACTAGAAATAATGGGTGTAAACTAGTTGAGAGTGGATTTAGGTTAGATGTTAGGAAGAAATTTTTCACAGTAAGGGTGGCCAGGATCTGGAATGGGCTTCTAAGAGAGGTGGTGCTATCATCTAGTTTGGAGGTCTTCAAGAAGAGGCTACATAGTCACCTGGCTGGGGTCATCTGACCTTGGTCCTCTTTCCTGCCAGGGGCAAGGGGTCGGACACGATGATCCATTGTGGTCCCTTCTGACTCTACAATCTATGAATCTATATAAACTGGTTTAACTAATCATAAACTTGTTTAAACCTGTAACAGAACAGATGTTCAGTGCACATAAACCAGTTTGAAAATGGCTGAAACTGGTCTGAGATAAACCTGGTATTATCAGACTTAACTGATTTGGCTCAAGCTAGTTTATGCCATGTCTGTCCCAGACCCCTTGCTGGTTTAAGATAAATCAGACTCCCCCAGCATGCCAACATGTTCTCTGGGCTGGTGTGGGGGGGTGCTCTCTCCTTCACAGCAGGGCCAGCCCCTCCCCTTTGCTACCTGGCTAGAGCTCCAGCAGGGACTGCAGGTACAGCAGGGTCTGCCTGGCTTCCCTCTGCCCTACCCACCCCCCTGCTGCTGGTTGCTCAAGGAGGAATCCCCCACTCCCTCCCTGCCATCTTGCACAGCACAGACCCCAGCCCCATGGACCCTAGGCATGTAGTATGCTAGCTAATGCTGAGAGGTGTCTGTGTGTGTGTGTGTTTCTCCAATTTCACTGGGGCAAGTGGACAGAAGAGTGACCCCTTAGGGCTTTTTAGAGCTAATCGACAGGTCAGCTGGTAAACTGTTTTAAGAAAAGTTTGAACTAATGGAAAAAGGCTATTGTTTTGCTGATGGAGTAATAAACACTGTTATCAGCTCCCTGCTGCCTTGTTTGCCTGTCAGTTTGCTGCAGGCCATATAGAGAAGCAGGGAGTGGGAAACTGAAAAGCTCTGTATCATCAACAGATGCATGCACTGCACAGGTGCACTCCCACACCCTTTTGCCTTAGAGTGCTAGCAGGGGGATGGGGTCTGGCAACACTCCTGCCCTTTGAGCAGCCGGCAGGAAAAGTGACTAAATCATGTGACTAAATCAAAGTGACTGCACCATCCCAGTCTTGTTGGGGCCTGGCCATGCCTCCCCTCCCCCCTCAGCTTGGCACTGTAGAAGGGAAGGGAGGGCTGCTCTAGTGCTCCTCAGCTTCTAGCCTGAGCCACTGTAGGCTTGTGCCTGAATTTCCTAAGTCCAGAGAGAATGTCTGTCCAGTTACAAACTGGTTCAGCCTAGCTAGGTTAGTCTTAACCTGCAAAGATTGAATCAATTAAGGCTCAGCCTTTTTGAATGTCTGTCCCTCCCGCAAGTGTCTGGTCTTATGATGCTAATATCAAATAGGCAATCATTAAGAACAATACACAATGTGAATCCATTCTTTGGCGATACAAGATTGTTTTCTAAAGGTTGATGTTTTTTTCCCTACAGTTGCTTTATTTAATTATACAGTGGATAAACACTCATCCATAGTAATGTGTCTGGGCATCTGCAACCTCATTTGTGGTGGAGTGTATCTGCAAATTGTTTAGTTCTTGCTGTGTCCTGCCACAATTTCCTTGGTTCAAGTTTCCCAACTAATAATGCTCTTCACTCCCAACCTGCAAATCTAGCTTATTATTTTTCTAGGTGCCCTTTGATTTGAAAACCTATATGTTTAGAAAATGGAGACTCTATCATCATCTGGAGAGAGGTACTGTATAATGAGGAATAACTGCCACAGCATCAGGAACAGCATCCTTCAGGTTGATAGAGTTGACCCACTTAGTCCCTAAAATGCTTTCAACTAAAAAAAAAAAAAAAAGAAAGTAAGTCTTGGCTCATGGCATCGGGTTAGTGCAGATTCCCACTGGAGAGTCAAAAATCTCATCTGCTACTTTGTAATGATTCCTTCAGAAGAGTATGCCCACGTGGCTATTTTTTGAAGCATTTACTGCTTCATTTTTAATTACAATGCTGACCCCATTAGATGAAACAGTAACATGTGTGTGTGTTCCTTTCTTTCAGACATACCAATCATTTCCCCTTCTACCTGGGCTGCTTTCGGTAAAGTGTTTTTTATTTTATTTTAACCTTTAAAGAAGTATGAAGCACCTTTGTCTGTAGTGTCCCGCTTTCATTTGCAGAGTTTTCCAGCTCTGGCTGCAAGCCTATGAAATTACAAGTTTTGTCACTGCTACTGATGTGGTCCTGTATATCACCCATTAACTCCTCCATATATCTACTGTCTGACATGTTCTAACTCACATGGTAATTCATCCTCTTGCTGAAATAATTTATTATTCCCAGTATACATACCTGCTATTTATTTAAGTTATATATTTTTCTTCTTAGCTGTGTAAATTTTTATTCAAGTGCGGAAGTGAAAGGATCAAAAGTTAAGGACAATGTTTCTCTCTTTCTCTTGGACCCTGATAGCCTCAGCTGGGATGCCCTCCTACCCTTTTACTGCAGTCTTTTCTGGGCTTGGCAGGCCTACTTCCAACTGGGACCCTAGGGTAGGCACCTGCAATTTTCCAGAATTGCTGCAAGAGTCCCTAGTTTATAACTTGGTCTTGCAGCAAGGGGCATTGAGCCTTGCCTCTGGGAGTTTCACTGCTTTCTTAGTCCAGTCCCATACCATCAAGCTGACCTACCTCCTTGGCTCAGCCCAGTCTGCCTGAATCTTGGCAAAACCTATGACCAACTGACTGGGCCTGCAATCTGTTCAGTTTGGTTTGTGCCTCTTGGCTGGCATGACCCACAGATGCGCTTGCTGCCTTGAAGGACCACCTTCACACACAACAAGCTCTCCCTTATGGCCGGTCACTAGACAGACTTTCCCTTCTCCCAGTCGCTGCCTATTTCTCTGGCTGTGGACAGCAATGAGAGTGTTGGACCCAGTATCCTGCTGTCTTCCTCTGTGTTCAAAAAGAACAGAGGTGGGATCTGCTCAATATCCTGTCTGGGAAGACACTGTACACCTGGACAGTTGAAGTGTGTCATGCCTGTGTCCTCACTGCTCACCCTGGCATGACCTGGAGACACCACCAAGTGGCAGCAACACTAGAGCAAGCCTGCCTGGCCTGCCACACTATAATAGCCGTCCATCACCAAGAGAACTGGCAACCCAGCGGTAGCTGCTGCATGGGGCCTTGGCCATGGGCATCTTTGTCCCCCACTTCAACCCAGAGGCATTGGTGGCCTGCCCTTTCTATGAGGAGGAGGCAGAGGAACAGAGGAAACTTTCTTTCGTGTCTTCCTGGACTGCCCCTGGCTGTTAGCTGCCCTCATCCATGTTTGGCACGCTGGACTTGGACTTATCTGAGATCTGTGTACATTTTTTTCTGTCTCATGATGAGCAACCAAAGGGAGTGTGATCTGCCTGGCCAATTTCCTGAAAACACTGAAAAGCTGCAGAAACCAACTTGCCAGGGCCGGCTTCAATGACTCCCTCCAACACTTCTACTTCTTGGTTCTGGGATGTGTCATGCCTTCCCCTTGCAAGAAAATATGGACCAGTTTGTATCATGTTGAGCCAAAAAGGAGGCACTCTACAAGGTAGAAGATGGACAGGTAGTCTTAAATGTATAACTCCATGAACAACAGAGAGGGAAGGGGGGTTTCAATCTCAGATGAAATGGTGTTTTTGTTGCTGATGGGTGTTTCATGCTTGGCCTCTGAGATGGCTAAGCATTTTTACACTTTCACTTCTGTTAATATTTTTAGAATACATGTTTTAAAAAGTTAAAGGTCTCTCTCTCTGTCTGTCTTGGAATGGATTTAAAAAACTTAAAAATAAATACTTCATTTAAGGATGGTGGATCTCAGTTTATCAGCCACTGGAACTGATTGCAGTTTTACTAGAGATGGTTCACCTGTCTGCTGTCTCTCTTGTATGACTCAGGCCTGATCCTTTTATCAGCTAATAAAACAAACACAGGTTTTTCATAAAGCTAGACTAAATTTTCCGGCTCTGTTAAGAAGCTGAGCAAGACATGGAAGAAGCCTCCTGCAGAATGTAAATTGAATGAGCCTTTGCAGAAGAGTAGGGGGGGAAACCTTCTCTAGGTTGTCTTTGTGTTATCTAGATACCAGGTGCTTTGTACAGGCAGTCTGTGAGTTACAACATTTTGAGTTACGATGTTTCACACTTACAGCATTTATAAATTGACACCGTTTCAACTTTATGACATCAGTTTTGACTATTCAACTCTTGATCCGATTCGACGCCACACCAGCGAACGCTTGCTGCATTGCCCATCTCCCTGGAGAACATCAGTCCAAACTTTCTTGGGCACTTTCTTTAAGAAAGCAGATAAGACTCCAGAAAAACCTGCAGCCAAGACTCCTGAGAAGACTCCAGCCAAGAACCCTTCAGAAAGTCCAACCAAGAGCCCTTCAAAAAGTCCAGCCAGTCACCTCAAAGAAGTCCTCCCAAATCAGTGTGATTGCTATTTACAATATAAATATATTAATGTAGCTATATTACTCATCTATATTTGATTGAGTACAAAATTCTGGGGTATTTTTGTTGAAAATAGGATATCAGGCCTTGGTTCAGGAACCAACCCCCCATTTATAACATTGTTTCTTATAAGAAAAATGGTTCTGAGTAACAACGTTTCGACTTAAGATGCGCTTTTCAGGAACCAATTGTGTCATAAGTCCGTGGACTGCCTGTACGTAAAATGGCCGGTGACATAAAACAGCCCCCAAAGGTCCTCTCATTTGAGGGAATCTTAACTAGGTTTGGATATTGGGTGCTCTGTGGCTCAGGATCCCCATGGCACCAAACTCTATCGCTCCTTATCTACATCTTCCCATCATGACAGTGGTGTGTTTCTAATTTAGGGATAATTTAGGTATTTATTTTATTTTTGTTAGTGCATCAAAATGTGAAAAAAATCAGTAATTTCATTTATCTGTTTAAGCCCAGTAATTACAATGTTTCACTCAGAACATTTTGCTCTCTATTTTTTAGCAGCTATCCAGTAGCGTGGTTAATGATTTCTATTTTCCTTGAGAAGGACAACTTGGCAGAGCGAGAGTGAGTTCATGTAACAAATCCAGGCTGCAGACAGGGTTCTTTATTAAACAGCGAGTAACTTTTATAATTTTACTCAGAAGTTTGTTAATGAGGTAAGGAGCCCTCCAATTCGAGGTGTCAGAGGCCTGATCATATTAATAGTGACGAAGAGGACTTGCCATTTGTCAACTGAGCACAGTGGAAAGAAGCAATGCCACCAATGACTATGCAATGGACAAGCATTTATAATACTAGATCACTTTGCAGAAGCCTACCGAACTTTGAGCCTCTCTCTTATTATTGAGAAGACTAAACTGCTCTTTTTATCAGCCTGTTCTAGGGCATGAATGTGTCCCCCTTCCCCTCCTCAAATTACTGTCTAGGGAAAGACTCTGGAGCCTTTCCCTTACCTTGGGAACCACCTCTCTCAGAGAGCAAACATTGATGAGGAGATCCAGCACAGGAAAATTGCTTTGGCGTGGTTTTTATTGACTGCAGTCTCCAGGAAGACACCATGATCCAGGTCTACAATGCAGTCATTACTCCAACTCTCTTCTATGGATGTGAAATGTGGGTGATTTACTGTCATCACTGAGAGCCTAGAGAGGTATCACCAGTGATGACTGGAAAATTCTCTGAATCATATGGGAAGATCAATGCACAAACACCAGCATCCTTGCTGAAGCCAGTGTTGCCAGCACTGGCTTGGTGATCCTCAAGCACTAATGTCACTGAACTGGACATTGTATATGGATGCCTGACACTTGACTCCCAAAACAAGTGCTCTATTCCCAGTTTAGTTGCAGCCTGAGATCTTGTGGTAACCAGAGGAAATGCTACAAGGACACACTGAAGGCATATCTCAAGAAAACGGATGCTGGCAGCCCACTTCAGGGTAAAATGCCTTGCCCTAAACATAGAGAAGAAAGCAGAGGAAGGAAAAGGAGAGAAACTCCAGAATACAGCCTACTTTCCCCTGCAGAAAGAATTGCAACTTCTGTGGAAAGATCTGTGGCTTAAGGATTGGCGTCTTAAGTCATCAATAAGCCGTAGTAAAACTCATTCTCGAATTGAGATATTGCTGATGATGTTTATCATACATGTACTATCATCACAGCTGGTATAAAACCCAAACGGTAAAGGTTCTGCCTGGCCAGGCAGGAATATCAGCAGTCAGGTGTTTTTTTAGTATTAAAAAAAAACAAGGTATGTGCTTATTTGATAAGAAAAATATTCACAGCTGACTAAAGGTGACCTCAACCAAATAGTGACAAGGTGTATAGCTGGGAAGCTCTTTTCTGTAAAGTAAATGCAGCGGGCAGGCACCAGACAGACTAATTCAGAAAGGTATAAGCCTTTCTGGACTTGATGTCAAATTAGTGTCTGTTCTGTCTTTCACCTAGAGATTGCTTTCTCTGTCCAATGTAGACAGCAGAGGGGTGCTATAAGCGGGTGATGGTGTGTATGGCATTGATAGAGAAGCAGGCAAATGAATCCTGGAAGTTATAATCCATGTTGCTTGGTGCAGTGATAATGTGGACTGTGTTGATGAGGGGGCAGAATGATCCTTACAGGAAAGAATGAATGAACACGGCTCTGACACCGGTTCCAGAAGGACTCACAAGCGTGGGACGGAACACTTGAACCTTCCTGGACATCCCATCACTGACCTCAGAGTAGCTGTTCTGGAAAAATCAAACATTAAAAAACTCCAGACAGCATTGCTCTTGAAATCCTTGGCACCATAAGAGCCTCTCTACCACATCAAAGCTGTGATTCTTGGGAGGTTTAAAAAAACCCAACTTCAAAACAAAATTGCGGAACAAGAAATCATCCAAAGACTGGATTGTGTTAAGTATGGTCTTGACAGAGACT
>JAGPOW010000229.1:35610922-35628538 GCA_030014935.1 Caiman crocodilus
ATCTTTTCCTGGCACGTCCGGGTAGTGAACCTGAGAAGTGAGGGCAGGGAGGGAGAGAGCAGAGAGTATTGCTGATGGCAAGGGCTCTTCATAAGTCTCCTATATTTATTTATTATACCTGTCTCCTGAAGATTTTGCGGAGTTGGCTGTAAAATGGCAGAGGGCAGGAGCTGAGCTGAGGCTTCCTGAAGTGTTTCCTAACCAGCATTATTCAAGCTGCAATCCTTGTAGCTGGATTAAATTTTGGAGCCTCAGGATTGGACGTGGCTGGAGATGCACCTAGCTAGACTCTAGTGAAGTCTATTCACTAACCACAGTTGGCAAACCATGAGCAGCGGGAAGTGAGGGAAGGGAAAATAATTGCTGAAGGGGTATCACCGTACGGGATGTTCACACTGGTGGCAGAAAGATCGTTTGTGTTAAAGGACAGATGCCGAAGACTGTAAAGATGGGCACTCTAGTTTGTGTACTAATATTGGGTTTTGGTGCTTTCTGGTTTCCTCATGTAAAGTGTTTTTCCTACAGACTTAGTGACTGTGTAGACACATTGGGCATCTATACATGTGATCCTGGGTGGGGGTTGTGGGAAACTTTACTTAGAGCAGCTCTGAAAACTGCTTTAATTAAAGCACCTGCAGTGTCATGTATATTCAGTGATCTGAGCTTCAAAATGGTGGTGGGGGTGCTTTAACTAAAGCTCATCAAATGGGATTTAATTAAAGTGCCCCTGCTTCCATTTTGAAATGTGGGGATGCTGAATATATGTGATGTGGAGGCTGCTGGAGTGCACTAATTAATACGCTTTAGCAGCCTTGCAGCAGACTTGATTAATTGAGTCTGCTCCTATGTATGCTAATTAACATGTGTTGGAGCAGAGGTCTTTCATTTGTATATGTGCCCATTTTGCCTATTAAGGATTCCCAGAGGAAATATTTGCTTTTCTTCTAGGTTTCTGGGCTCCTCAAGTTAGTGGGATTTACTAGATGTTTAAAAGGAGGTCCTGGATTTACTTTATTCCAGCTTTTGCTGGTGGTGGAATCCTTGAGCAGCCTAGTAATATATGCGTATATAAGGAGGGAGAGTCCATATGCCCTGAGGAGATGCCAGTCTAAATACGCAAGGCAGATAAAGGGCTGGAGAGAAAATAAAGGTGTGCAGAGGGAAGTGATGATGTAATACTGCAGGTCAGGAACCACAGATGTCCAGTCCTCAATCTGTTCTGTCGCACAATGCTGCCTCCCCTGAGCAATAGCGTGTTGCACTCCTCCTTGACTTGCTGTCCGTAGACCCCCCACCAAAATCAGATGGTTAAGCCAGAGAGCTATTTATTTCATTATTTAATGACATCAGTGCAGGCTAACACAATTCTGATTAAAATGAAGCTTTAGACCTATTTAAGGCAGAGCTGAAAATACGTAAGCATGATTTGGTGAGTGTGTATGCAGGTGGAAGGTGTGGGTGGATGCAGTGATATCTTCCATTCCAGACTACATTGATATCCACACACTAACGCGTGCTGGACTTCTCTAGGGATTCCAAAGACTCTAGAAATAAAATGTCAAAAGTTCTCTTCTACAAACGTGGAAGCTGGATATCAGTATACTAGATACAGTCCCATTTTTCCTAGGGAGTGCAGTATGCTTTTTCCCCTGTGACATGGAGAATATGTTTCAGGGATTTCCAGGAGCCCCAGGGTACCCCAAACACTTACCGTGTTCACCCTTTAGAAACTATTCCTCCTCACAAAACACTCTGCACTCTCTGAGATTTCAGAGAACCTCAAAGTACCTTTTTTCCACCCCCCTCCTTCTTTCCAGTCAGAGCCATTGTAGCAGGTCCTAAAAATCATAAGTTAATTATATGGTAATGATCTCAGCACTCAGTAAGCACTTTATTTTATTTGGAATTTGCACTATAACAATGAGAGTGATGTTTTCATTATTCTCAATGTATCCTTTCCTTCCCTTCCTTGCTCCCATTAACAGTGGAAACCCATGCAGTTTGCTGCTATTATCATTTTTCTCCGGATAAACCATCTGTGACATAGAGACCTTGAAGCTGGGAGTTCTGGCCACAATGCTCAATAGACTGTGCATACAGCTTTTTCAGAGGTAACCGCTGTAAAAAATCAGCAGCACCAAGGCAGTGTTATGCCTGCCTATTCTGAATTCTCTCCGTTTTATTTATACAATGTAATGCATGTTCACATATTCAATCAGCCATAGTTGTTTTGCCTGACTATTGCAGGCTGCATTTAAGACCCAGGGTGCACATTTTTGTCACTTTTGCCATTCTGGCTGGCGTATTTAATCAAAGAGCTGGAAGGAAAACTTCTCATTAGAGAGCATCTTCTTTTTTTTCCCTTCCAAAAGCCTGCACATAACTAATAGATGCTTTAGAGAAGTCTCATTTCTGGTTAGGGTTGGTCTACTTGACCTGATCTTGGCCTCAGGCAAAAGCACATAAAATAAGTAATGTCTCAGTAAGCATGCTTTATAGTGATGAGCATTAAATGCAGGAGTTCTCCCCATAAGGCTGCTGCTTTGAGACCAAAGAGGTCATGGAATACAGCAGCAAGGTACCACTGTTTACTATGATGATGGAGACTGTTACAAACCTTGATGTGAAAATGGGAAGGTATGTGGATTGAATTACCTTTTTCAGTGACCTGCCCTGCCTATGTGCTGGATCCAATGCACAAGATGCTGTACATGCACTCTGACACATGCGTCTCGGCCTGCACCCTCAACTCGTGCTGAAAGCTGTCTTATAGTGACAGGTGAGACAAAGGACGGAAGGGGAAGAAGAGACTGAGAGTGGTGGAAGTGACTCATTCAGGGTCATCTAGCAAGGCAGTGAGAGAACCAGGAATACAGCCCAGTTGTTCAGCCTCTCATACCAGTATCCCATCCATAACGAACCTATTGCCTCCAATCTATAATGCATATAATTTACTTCCTTTGGGCTTCAGATGGATATTTGAACACTGTGCGCCAAAAAGCCCTTTCCTTTAGAATAGTGGAGCTCTACTTTTTAGAGCATCCGGATAAGTGCTTGTGATGCTGCTGAACCATGGGCCACCGCTCCCTTCCAGGAGGGGCATAGGGGGAAGGAGAGAGGGAGGAGGGAGATGGCTGCCTGCTATAAGAGAAGCAGGAGAAAGCAAGCAAGGAGGGCTGTAGAGGGATCCAGCAGCATAGCACGGACCAAGGAAGGGAAAGTGTCTGGCGGAGCTGCTTGCTGTTGATTCCCCCACTGTGCCATGGGATCCAGTCACTTCAGGGGCTAAATCTGGCTTGCATACCACATGTTGAGCACCTCTGTCTTAGACAAACACCTAGCTTTTCATCCCCTGATATTTGATAGGGAAGGAGAGAAGGCAATTGAAAAGGAAAAAAGAGGAATTTGAATGGATAGGGCTAACGCCAGTTATTAAAATATATTTGAAAAAGCCAATTATGTTGACAAACTTGGTAACTATGTAGATACTAGGGCTATGTGAAACTTTGGTCCCTGATTCAATTTGGTGGCTATCTGGCCTGATTCAGTGGCCAGATCTCCAAATCCAAATCAAATCAGAGGACCGTTTAATCCCTCCAAATCTAACTGGAGCCCTCCAAACCAATTTGGAAAGATTTTGTGATTTGAACATGGACACAGCTTGAAATGTATTTTCTACATACCTCTAGGTAGCAGGCAGCTCGTGAACACTGCGATGCTGGGGTGCATGGAGTGTCCCACAGAGGTGCGGGGAGGGGGGGGCGGTCCCCAGTGCACTCAGCAGCAGACCCAGACGTGGACCAGGAGCACTTCAGGTCCACCTGAAAGTGCACTGGGGGACCCCCTGGCTCAGTGACTGGTGCTGAGCTGGTGGCATGCAGGGGGCCCCCCAGCGTGCTCCCTGGTGGACCTGGAAGTGGACTGGAAGTACTTCTGGTCCATTTCTGAGTTTGCTGCCAAGCATGTGGAAGGCCCCCCCGCACTCCTGTGGGATGCTCCATGTCCCTGTTCACAAGCTGTGTGTACCTTGAGATATGTAGAAAAAACATTTAAAGCTGTGTCTATGTCCAAATCGCTGATTCTCTGAATTGGCATCAAATCTTCAGATTCGCATTTGGCCGAATCAAATTGGGGACAGTGATCTGAATCAACTAATCAAATCACTGTCCCCGATTCAGGCCAAATCTGAATCGAATAGGGACCACTTCACACACCCCAAGCAGATACCATTGCACTTATTTTTGTACATGAATACCCATTCCTGTATACAGGAAACTCAGGGCCCAACTCTTAGAGGTACAGGCAGTCCTTGAGTTACAAAGTTTCGAGTTACAATGTTTCGCACTTAAAACATTTATAAATCGACACCCTGTTTCAGCTTTGTGATGTCAGTTTCGACTTATAACGCTTGATCCAATGCAATGCCATGCCAGCGAACAAGTTTGCTGCAAGCTAACGTCCCCCATTTATAACATTGCTTCCTATGAAAAAATTGGTTCTGAGTTGCATCATTTCAACTTAAGACATGGTTTTCAGGAACCAATTGTGTCATAAGTCCAAGGACTGCCTATACTAGATACGCTCAATTTCTGTTGACTTTAATGGCAGTTGCAGACACTTGGCCTCTTTTAGGATCAGATCATCCATTGTTCTGTTCTTATTTTACCAACAGTCCTGGAATGAAGGAAGAAAATAATGGTGATGTAATAATACAAGTCAGCTGACAGGTTATGTTTAGAGGTCAGTGACCTATTTACATTGAAGTAACAATGTAATCTGGTCCTTTTTTGACATTGGATGAACTCTTTCCAGTCATTCCAAAAGTCCTTCTTGCTATGTACTCTGCTGTTTGTGGAGTATGCAAGTTGCAGTTCTGGAGTATTGGAGCAATTGATTTTATTGAGAATGGAGTATCCTCAGAAAGTTCTTACTAGCTGAGCAATAATCTTTGCTCGATGCTTTGAAAGAGGGGAAAATTAAAAAGCTTAATATGTGAGAATAAACAGTCAGCTAGGAAATCCCTTTCTCCCTCTGATCAGTTACCCATGTAGGTTAGTCTGTAAATAGGGTGTAAATAAGGGTGAATCATGTATGAAATCTTTTATCTATGAGTTCATTGACTGACTTTGCAATCTGGCCAAAAATGTTTTCAGGTTTTGGAATGATGAGGTTTTTTTTAGAAAAATGTGGATAAACCTGTCAGTCATGACTTAATCAGAAGGCATCCAAATGAAACACGGAGCGTCTGTGCAGAATACAGTGTTTATATGCTGCATTGTCCATTTGTGCGCAGATCTACTTTCCTCCAAATGTTCCCAGGCCTGATTTCACTGACTAATCTACTTCCATGGGTATGGGCTCAAAAACCATTTAAATCCCCTCGCTTAATGGATCTGAGAACCTTAGTTATGTCTTGTATGAGCTCATCCGATATTCTAACAGGGCAGGCATTGAGTTGGTTCAGTCCTTTGTGTCAACAAGCTGTAGTGTCTTGGCTAAAAGATGACATTTCATTGTGACACAGTCCAAGGGTTCCTCACCTTCAGTTTCCTCTCAGGCTGTTCCTGAGGTGACATAATTTGTCACATAAAATACAACCTAATCTGCATGCAAGTATTTAGCTGTTTTATCTCCCACTTGAAATAAGGGAGCAAAATTTCTAAAGAGCAGCAGTAGCATAACTAGAAGGAGTGAGGGGGCACCAGCCTAGACTGCGGACTTGCGGAGGGACACCAGAATGATGACCCTTCCCCCCAGAGTCTTTATTGCATCTAAAGCAGGCCAACACCTTCTGGAGCTGAGTTGAAGAAGCCTTGTACTATGTGGGTGTAAGAGATGGGTGCTAGGACACAGCAGGATTAGTTCTGTCCTGCCCAGCCCTAGAAACACAGTTGGAGAAGCCCAGTGCTGTCCAGATAGGAGCTGGCAGAAGTGTTTGAGTCCCTGGGTAGGTAACACCCACCTATGGCCAGGTGGTGTAGGGTTCCTTAGCTCAGCTTCTAGGGCCTTAAATCTTGGAGGCTGAAATTAGGGTTTCTTCCACTGTTCCTCTCTGTCATATCCAGGTCATTCTCTCTTTCAGCACCTGCTCTCTGCCAGTGTGTGACAGGATACTGGGCAAGAAGGACTTATGACAGGAGTGGGCAAAATACGGCCCGTGGGCCACACCTCGCCCACCAGGCTATTCTACCCAGCCCGTGGGTCACCTACACAATTTAGAAAATTAATATTTATCTGCTCAGGGCTCCGTGTCAAAGATGACAGGAGCCTGGGGCAGTAGGACCCAGGGGAAGCCGGCAGGAATCAGGAGAAGGGCCAGCCCACCCTGCCTCCCCGCCACCCCCCCAGAAGTGTCTGCCTGCGCAGCTTTCCCTACACAGGGCTTTTCCAGCACTACATGACCCCCCAGTTGCATCGCTGGACCATGGGAGCAGGGGCGTGGCGGTACCTTGGGGCCAGGATGGGGGGTGTGTGTGTTTTCATAGGGCAAGTCCAAGCACCCCCCACCATGCACATGCACCCACACCCCCCCTTGCACTACCATACATGCAGACACCCACACCCCCTCACACAGCCCAGCCAGCCTCTCTCCCCTCAAACCCCATATCCACCCACACCCCACATATCCACACACATCCACGTGTTCCTTTACCCCATTTCTACTCCCCCACACTTATCCACCCCCTACACACACCCACAGCCCCCCACAAAAACAGTCCTTGCCCTAAACAGCTAAAGCACCTACCTTAATTAGGATCTTAAATCCCATTTTTAAAAGTGACTTAAATATTTAAAAGCATAGGTTTCAAAATAAGGCTAAGTGGGGATTTTTAAAGTGCCATGGCACCTAATTTCAATTGGTAGACAATGGGCACATCTAGACATGCAATTAATGTGACTGAATATACTCTGGCTCGAACTAATCCTGGTGTCACTATCTACACTGCATTTAAGTGCAGTAATTTACAGTAGCATAGGATAATATCTGTGTCTGATGTGACTATCCTACTGGAATAAATTAATCTACTGCACAGTAATTACACCACATGTGTAGATGGTGACACTTTGCTGTTCATTAAATTAGTCTAATGCAAAGGAAAACACACGTGTAGACACATGCAAAGGGACTCGGGAGCACTCTTCTGGTCACCCCACTTCCTTTCCAGCGTTTAAGCCACTTCTGAAAATAGGTAGATGTTTCTGAAAGTTTTATATCTTTATACCCTTATTCTAGAGAGCATTTTATCATATACTTACATGTAGTACTGATTAGAGATGACTAACATGGGCTTTGACACTATGTTGAATTAGGGCCTTATTATATACAGTGGTCACAATAGTTGCAGGTAGCCACCAGCCTGGCTGTGGCCCTGTGAATTTCTATGCTGATTTCTGCTAACACCTGCTAGACCGTGTCCAGTCATATATAGGAAGACACAGATCCTACTGGAAGAGTCATGTGAACGTTCGCCTAGGTTTGCCAGTTTGTTTCAGTGGAAGCCTTTTGAGTTCTGTGTGTAAAGGCAGTTTGTGTTGGCATCTTGAGACATGATGTGATCTAGTAGATAGAGCAGGAGGCTGGTACTTGAGAAACATGGCTCTGTCACTGCTTTGTTGTACTACTTTGAGCCAGTCATTTTCTCTCTGTGTGCCTTTGGTGCTTTCCCCTCTTTCTTTTGACTTTTAAGAGGCATTTATTCCAGGGAGGGTGACAAATCGGGGCCAGTAGAGAGTATGTACAGGTTGGCCAGAACACCTGGGCCTCACAGACGTGGCCTGGACTTGTGGCTTGCAAGGCCTGCCCGTACACTGTAGACTAAAAAAACACAGCGAGCCAAAGGACTATTTACATATTTACAGTTCTGCCAGTGGGGATACCCATGGGGGGCTTCAGGGGTTGACCCGCATGAAACAAAGTCCAAGGCCTCGGCCCGCTGGACGTGTCTCTGCAGCTTGAGCAGCCGGTGGTGTTAGAGGGCGAGGAGCAGGTGTCCTGCCTCGACTCGGCACAGCGCCCCCTCGAGGGCCCAGTGTTCCTCGAAGGTGGGCACCATCCGCCGCAGGACTGCATGCTCAAACTCGAGCGAGAGGTGGGGCTTTTCCCTCTTTCTTTCTTTCTTTCTTTCTTTCTTTCTTTCTTTCCGTTGGCTCGCTAGGGTGGTTTTTACTCAAGAATGTATGGGCAGGCCTTGCAGACCATGAGCCCAGGATCATGTCTGTGAGGCTCAGGTGTTCGGGCCAGCCTGTAACTACCCTCTACTGGTCCCGATGGGTCACCCTCCCTGGAATATATGCCTCTTAAAAGTCAAAGTCTTTCTTTCAAGATGGCTGTCAACAGGTGAAGCCCTTCTAAGCTCCTGCAGCTCAAGTGCCTTCTGTGCATTCCCCCACACTCTCTGCCCCCCGGTTCCTCTCCCCACCCCCCAAACCTTGCTTCTCCCCAGCCTGTGCTTGGGGACCCCCTCCCTGCCCCTTTCCCCTGCTTTCTGAGCGTTATTCCCCTGGGCTCTGGCAGCCTCGTTTGCCTCTGCCCCTCCCCCACCCCTGCTTGCGTTCTCCCTTTGATTCCTGCTGCCTCCCTCCCCCAGAGCCGCTTACCTTGGTCTCTGCCATCTCCTCCTGCCTTAGGGCTTGCCTTCAGCCCCTGCAGGGTTGCTCTGCCCACCCCGGCTGATTTTTTGGGGGGGCTGTTTCAGCCCCCTCCTGGTCCCTAGCATCAGTCTGAGGCTTTTTTTTTCTCCATCCTGTGGGAGAGTTAACCCTCTCCTGCCCAGGATGGCTGCCAGCAGCCAGGGCACTTGGCATGGGGATGTCTCTGCGGACCTTCCCCTCAGCAACGGCCTGTGGGTGCACGCCCTTCTCCAGGTCAGGGTGGAGGACTGTGACAGAGCTCTGGCGGACCTGCTGGGATGCTGGAGCATCCAGTATAGTATGCCTCCCAGGGAAACTCAGTGCCCATTGTACATTTGAGCTCTCCCAACCTGGTGAGAAAGGTGTGTGTGTGGGACTGAAAATCTCAGAGGTCCACCACTTGGTTATGCCCCTGGAGACCCTGGCAGTGCATGTGGTGGCCTCCAACAACCCCTCACACCTGCCAGACCGGAACCTCACCAAAGCTCTCGAGCACTATGGTGTCCTCACCAGCCCCTGGTGCAGGCTGACCATGGGGAGCAGGGACCCCAAGCTGAGACATGTCCTGTCCCTTTGGAAGCAGGCGTTCATGCTCCTCATGGGTGGTGCCCAGAAACTGCCTCTCTCCATGACCTTTGTATTGGATGGGAGATCCTATGTGGTATATTTCTCCCAGGGTGGGAATTCATGTTGCCACTGCGACAGCAGCTCCCTCCTAGCTGCCCAATGACCATTAGGGCAGTCAGCTGGGGCAGCAGCTGCTGCACCCACACAGGAAGATGGTGCGTCCACCTCTGGTGTGAGACCCTCATCAAAGGGTGGAGTTGGGGGATCCTCCAAGGCCCCCTCCACCCCTGTTCCATCCAGGGGGATCAACCCTTTTGGCATTGGCATACCATCCGGGGGCAGGGGGTGGCCTAGGACGTCCTCCCAGGTTTCTCCCACCCCTGTTGTGGCTGATGCCCTGACCGGTGGAGGGGCTGGGAAGTCCTCCCAGTCCCAGTCCCTCCCTGTCCCAGTTTCACCCAGGGTGGCTAGTGTTTTAGGCGCTGGGGCCCCAAAAGGTGGAGCAACCAAGACCTCCCCTCCACCTCCTTCCACCCCTGCCTCAGCCAAAGTGGTGGACCTGGAGGTGACGAACCCCAAGCAGCCTGGCCCGCCCCCTATGAGGGAGGTGCTGGCTGCTTCCAAAAAAGCTAAGAGCAAGAGGCAAAAAAGAGCTTCTAAAGGAGCTCCTGCCCCTTTGGGGCCTGCCTCAGGCAGCACTGGGGAAAATGTAGCCGGGGAACCTGACCCCACCCTACCTGCTCTATCCCCCTGGAAACCCTGCCACCTCAGGCCACGACTGAGGGTGTGCCAGAGACATCTAGCAACCTTCACCCCCATCCTGGCTAGTGGGGCTTGTGAGCAGCAAGGCAGGGGGAGAGTGCCTGCCTCCTGACCAGCAGGCACAGGAAACAGCAGAAGGTCCTGACACTCCACTGCCTGCTCCCCTGCCCACCGAGGCCAATGAGGAAGAGATTGAGTGCCTGCCCTCTGAGCACCACAAGTGGCCCCGGGAGCGGGATGACATTTGCCCCCCAAAGCGGATGGGGATCGATCTCCTGGAGATGGTCCTTGACCCAGATACTGAGGGGGGCCTGCTAGGGAGCCTGGCCATTGAGGGCACTTTTACCAGTCTCACCGGGAAGTTCCCTCCCAGAGTACAGTCCCGCCAGTGCTTGGTCGAAAACATCCAGCTTCTTCTGGAGAAACCCCTCTGGGTGGCCCCTACCTATGGAGGCCTCCTCAACCTCTTAGACCAGACCAAGGGCCAGAGGAATGTGGCAGAGAGTATCCGGCAATGGTGCCCGGACCCCGCGTGGTTTGTCCGCACCACTGGTGACATGATGAGGCTCATGCGCCGGGACCCGGGCATGGGTCAACATGCCTTCTGGCTTGAGAAGCTGGTGACCCCAGTGAGGGAGGTGTGGGGCAGAGGTGGCCCCACAGAATAGGGTAGGGCAACGATAGGCCTTCCCCTGTCTCTGCGGTTTTTGCCCGGATCTGTCACCTTCTCTCCCAGCTGTACCCTGCCTACCCTTCCTCTCTATTCTCCTGCTCATGGCGATTACCATAATTGCCTCACTAAATACCAATGGCTGCAGAGACTTGGTGAAGCGGAAGGCTGTCTTGGAGGGCTTGCAGCAAAAGTGGCTGGTGATCGCCTTCCTCCAGGAGACACACAGCGACGTGCACATTCAAGCTGACTGGCATGCTGCCTGGATAAGTCGCTTGTTTCTGAGCCATGGTGCCAACCTCAGCACAGGAGTGGGGACTCTCCTCTTGCCGCAGCTGCAGTACGACTCGGCAGTGGCACGAGACGTTGTCCCCGGCTGGCTGCTGACCACATCACTTTGGCACACTAGAGCTTGCTCCTCGTCAATGTCTATGTGCCCACCAATGGGAGAGAGAGGTAGCCTTCCTAGAGACCCTGGGCGACCTCCTGCATGATGCCAGCAAGAACAATGACCTGCTCCTCGTGGGTGGAGACTTCAACTGCACCCTCGATGCGCTGCTTGACTGGATGGGGCCGGAGCCGCACCTGCCTTCGGCCCACAAATTTCAGACTGTGTGGGAGGTCACAGATCTTGTCGATGACTGGCGGGTCCTCCACACTGATGCGTGCCGCTACCCCTGGGCAAAGATGAGTGCCAGTGGAATCGCCATGGCCTGCCACAACCATCTCTACATCAGCCAGCACCATCTGCCATTATTGCCCGGCACCCTCATCATCCTATCAGGCCTCTCGGACCACGCCCTGGTCTGCTGCAAACTGAGCATCAGCCTGCTGCAGGACACCCATTTTGGGGACTGCTTTGCCTACCTTTGGAGGAGCTGGGAGGCTGCACGAGCAGACTACTATTCATGGAGGCTGTGGTGGGACATGAGGAAGATCCATTCTGCCAGCAGTATTCCCAGCTGGCGGCAAGTGAGATCTGCTGCTGGTGGAGGACGTGGCGGAACTTGAGGCAGCCCTGCTCTGCGTCAGCAACAACGCAACACTCCTTGAGAGCCTCCGGTCCTGCAACAAATGCCTGCGGGAGCTGGTGGAGGGTGCGGCCCGTGGCGCGTGGGTAAGTGCCCACTGCCAGGAGCTGGCAGAGGCTGACACCCTGACTGGCTTCTTCTTCAGCCCAGAGAGGTGGTGGGCTGTGGCAAAGACACCAGACCATCTCAAGACCCCAGAGGGATGGCTGCTCACAGACCCAGGAGAAGTGCGGGGGCATGCCATGACCTTCTATCGGGACTTGTTTGTGGCTGAGCCCATTTGTCCACATGCCACAAGCAGCTGCATAAGGACCTGCCCCTCCTCAGCACTTCGCTGGTCGAGGCCCTGGAGCACGAACTCTCCCTGGCAGAGCTCGAGGCTGCTGTGGGGGGGGGCTTGCCTCAGGCAGGACCCTGGGCTTTGACGGACTGCCTGTGGGATTTTAAAAAGTCTTCTGGCCCCACCTTGGGCCCAGCCTCTTCTGTGTCTTCCACGACAGCCTCGCTGACAGGACCCTGCCGATCAGCTGCCGCCGGGCAGTGCTCACCTTGCTGCCTGAGAAGGGGGACCTTGGCTGCCTTAATAACTGGCGGCCTGTCTCCCTTCTGTGTGCTGACTATAAGATCCTGGCCAAGGTGCTGGCTAACCATCTCCATCATCATGGCCCCCGTCATCGGGCCTGAGCAGAGCTACTGTGTGCCGGGTAGGGCCATCCAGAACAACCTGTTTTTGCTGTGTGACCTGCTCACGGCTGCGGAGCTTTTTGGCCTAAACATTGGCTTGGTCTCCTTGGACCAGGAGAAGGCCTTCAATTGTGTTGACCACCGGTACCCGCTCAGCACCCTCAAGGCTTTTGGCTTTGGGCCACTTTTCATCATGGTGCTCTGGGTCCTGTACCATGACGCCTCTAGTCTGCTCAAGGTGAATGGTGTGCTGTGCTCCCCATTCCCGGTGTGTCGCAGCATACTCCAGGGCTGCCCCCTGTCGGGCATGCTGTATGCCCTGGCCTTCGAACCGCTGCTGCACACTCTGCACCGATCCAGCTGACGGCATGTGCAGATGATGTGACAGTCTTCCTGGGCAGCTGGGAGGATGTGTGGGCCCTGGTGGACTGCCAACACATCTATGAGCTTGCTGCGTCGGCCTGCATTAACTGGGGCAAAAGCGACACACTCCTGCTCAGGACATGGGCCGGCAAACCACCTCTGGACCTGCCTCAAAGCCCTGGGGGTGTTCCCGGGGCCGCTGGGCTTTGCAGCCTGCAACTGGGAGGACCTGGCAGAGGGAGTGGAGGCCTGCCTTCAGCGCTGGCACTAGCGCTTGCCTGCCCTCTCTTACCATGGCCGGGTCCTCATCACCAGCAACCTGCCGGTGGTGACCCTGTGGCACTGCTGCGCGGTGCTGGACCCTCTGCCAGAGCTACTTGAGAGACTGCAGTGGCTCCTAGTGGACTTCCTGTGGGATGGATGCCACTGGCTCCCGCAAGCTGCTCTCTACCTGCTCACCAGTGAGGAGGGTCAGGGCCTTATCGACCTGGCCAGCAGGGTGGCCGCCTACCAGCTGCAAGCCCTCCAGCAGCTTCTGTATGCTGAGGGCCACTTCCTGTGGTGTTAGCTGGCATGCCAGTTCCTGCAGCAAGTGGGGGGCCTCGGCTTTGACTGGGAGCTGTTTCTGCTGGACCTCACCTTCCTAAATGGAGCGGTCCTTCCCCTGTTCTACCATAGCATGGTGCGGGCCTGGTGGGCTGCCTTCCATTTCTGTCTCCAGGCCAGGCACCTGCGGGTCCTGCAATTGCTTCGGAAGCCCCTGGTCTATAACCTGGCCCTGCAGCATGTCGTGCTGAGCCTGGCCTCCACCAGCCTTGTGGCTGCTCTCATTGAGGCACACACCATCCACCTGGGGCACCTCCTGGACCCTGCTCAGTCAGATTGGCTATCACCTGAAGCCCTGGCTGCCCGGCTGGCACTGTGCTCCATCTGCTCTGCGGGACGGCTTCTGTGGGCTGTTAGAGCCGCCCCCTAACGGAATCAGTGACCGCCCTGGAAGGCTGTCTTCAGCCTCCCCACCACGGACGCCATAGGTGACACCTTCTCACCACTGCTGGTTATCCCAGTGTTGCCCTGCGAGCTGGGTAAGCAGCTCAACATGCTGCTTAGGCTCCCTGTGCCCCCCACCAGCAATATGGGCTGCCCTTTTGGCAAGCTGCCCTGGAAGGGCCTCTACCTGTGGGTGGTGTGCACCTAGCATGCCCAAGTGCTGGCTGGCTGCCCTGACACCATGTGGCAGCGGCGCCAGACGTGGTCTGGGACCCCAGTGTGGTGCACGCTGTACAAGGCACCCACCGCCAAGAAGACTGGTGATCTCCAATGGTGACTAGTGCATGGCACCCTGGCCACTGGCACCTTTGTGTGCCACCTGGACCTGGTGGCCTCAGCAGCCTGCCCCTTCTGCCCAGGGGTGCTGGATGAGGACATTTTCCATGCTTTTCTTGACTGCCCCCTACTGCAGCTGATCTTTGCCACCCTTGGAGCACTGCTTTGAACACTGGGCCAGGACTTCTCAGAAGACATCTACATCCACTTCTTCCCATACCGGGTGGCCTAGCGGGCTGCAGTCAGCCTGACCAACTTCCTACTGGGCCAAGCCAAGATGGCCACCCTGAAGAGCCAGAGGAACTGGCTCACTGGGACCAGGATGGCTGATGCTCTGCAGCTCTTCCACCTGCTGGTGTGGGCCTGCCTCTCACTTGAGTTTGAGCACATGGTCCTTCAGCAGATGGTGTCCACCTTTGAGGAATTCTGGGCCCTTGAGGGGGCACTGTGCTGAGTCAAGGCAGGACACCTGCTCCTTGCCCTGAGACACCACCAGCTGCTCAAGGTGTAGAGATGCATGCAGCAAGCTGAGATCTTGGACTTTGTTCATGCAGGCTGACCCCTGAGGCCCCCCTGGGCATCCCCACTGGCAGAGCTGTATGTATGTAAATACTCCTTTTGTTTTTTGTGGTTTTTGTGTTTTTCTGTCTAAAGTGTATGGGCAGGCCTTGCAGGCCATGAGCCCAGGCCTTGTCCATGAAGCCCAGATCTTCAGGCCAACCTGTACATAATCTCTACTGACCCCAATTTGTCACCCTCCCTGGAATAAATGCCTCTTAAAAGTCAAAGTCTTTTCTTTGAGACTTGCCTTTAGGCTCTGTCACAGCTTTCTCAGGTGTGTTTGTTCTCTGAAATTGTTCCCAAAGATATTTTGAATAATTCCTAGTTCCTTTCTTCATGGCAAAAACTCCTATGCCCCATCCAAGTTGTGTGAGGTCATATATGTATGGGGAGAGTGGAGTCCATGGGGATGTGTAGCAGAGTAAGGAGATATTATATGTTGAGAATTATATGTTTTATGTGGATGGGAGCCGGGCACATTAAAATGTATTGGCTTCACTAATGACCAAGCAGAGCTGGGGGCGGGGGAAGGGGGGAAACTTGCAGGCCTTTGAAGATGCTCAGATTCTTGTCCCTGAAAGCAGCTATGACTCCACATCAGCCCCTCGATAGCATGAGCAAGAAAAGTCACAGTGGCATAGTAGAGACCTTGTGATCTGGGGCTGAGCTTTAGCAGTGGCAACCTTGTCTGGACTAGCCCTGGCACGATTCACTGCAGAGATGAGTGGATATCCAGGGAAAGGAGATGGAGAGGATGTAAGGGGAATATGTGTTATTTCTCCCAGGAGACATTTTAAATTTAAGTTTCTTTGTTAACAGTTTCATAGCATATTAGTCTCTGACCTTGCAGAGCAGCTCTGTCAGTACTGTCCCCTCTACTCTTTCCTTGCTCTCTGCTTTTAATCTTCTCTGAGAGTAATAAAGGCACTCAACTTTGCAGAGCTCCTATAGGAATTAAGTTCTTTAAAAAAACAGCTTTGTTCTATGAATGGAGAGGGAGAAAAAGAAACATAGATGAGAAAGGGGGAAAGGAATTGGTGGCTATAGTCCCACCAATGTGATGTGTCTTTTTCCTGGGTGCTCCAGAGTACTCCTGTAGTGGGGGGCCAACATTTTTGGAAAGTATGCCGTAATTAAGCCCCACATTCCCTGAGTGCCACTTTGTTCCCTTTTCTCTGCCTTATGTGCTGCTCTGCTTTCTGCTCCCTGACCAAGCTGCTGTTGCACCACAGAAAGGCTGCCCATGCCACACGTGTTGCATGTTGGCCACCCCAGATAGGCTATACTCATTATTATCATTTAAATTATAGCAATGCCTAGAAGCCCCCGTCAAGGTTGGGAACCCATTGTGTTATTTGCTGTACAAATGCACAGCAGAAATTAGTCTCTGCTCTGAAGGGGTAATAATTTACATTAAGAAGTGAAAGAAGTCTTGTTACCTCTGTTTTACAGGTAGAGAACTAAAGAAAAGAGCAATATTTTTCTAAAAGTTTCACAGAAAAAAAGGTAGCAGAGGAAGAGAACCCAAATCTCCTGACTTTCAGTCCAGTGCTTGAACCACAAGGCCATGCCCCTTTCTGAGCTAAAGGGGAGACTACTGAAATAATGTAGTCTTTACCCTTATCGTGGTTCACCCTAAAATCTTCTTCCTCAGAAGGGCATAGTAAGGTGCTGTTGAGCTGTATCATAGAACCAAATTAGCGAGGTTGGGCTCTGCGTCCGTGATGTTTAAGACTTTCGCTAGAAAGATCATGCCAAACCCATTAAAGAACCCATTACTGCATGTCAGCAATGGCTTCTGCCACAACTACAGTATTTACATTTTCGTCAGTTGTGCAAGCCAACCTCTGAAACGAACCATGTGAAGGAAATTGTCCAGAGTTCTGTCACAAACCTTGTCTGTAACGAACCTGATGAAGGTAGCAGAAACGGATACCGGGCATTCAGACATAGCTATTAGAGATGCTCTGTTTGTTGATTATGTTGACTTTCTCCACTGGATACCAAAGGATGTCGCTGAATAATAGGAACCGGTCATTACATTCTGTGGTAAGCAAAGCAAAGGAATGCTTCCGTTTTGCTCCGAGGTGGACAGGAGTAAGTGATGGCTGTCAGAAGCACCAAGTCTTTTCTGCACTTCCCATGCCTGTAGGGATAAAATGTGTGCCTGTCAATGGTGCCTCGGAAGGGTACACTCTTGATTCATGCCTAGCTTGTTTTCTGTTTTGCTTGGGTTCTTCCAAACATTGAAAACTGATTTCTTTTCTCCTGCAAGTCTGTGGAATTCACTGCTTCCGGTCCATATGGGTGTGTATCCCAGGCCAGCTGTACTGGTAAATCATGTTAATGTTTGGACTTGTTACTGGCCTTGGAAACATTACATCTGAGCTGTATATTGAAGGATTTCCCTTGGCCTATAAGATAATTAAGAAGTTAATAAGTATAGACATGCAATGTTAATATTAATAATTTAGTATCGCCTTGCATTGGGTATTAGATTTTATTTTAATTTGTGTCCTGAATTACAGCTTTTGCTGCTGTATGCAGCGATCTCATGTTTCATACTAGTAGCAGCTGCATTTTAACCTTGTGGCTGAAATCAATGCTCTTTATATAGCAAAATTTGCACCCCAAGATTTACAACAGAACATGCCTCCTTCCGCAATCTGTTTGCTTTTTCTGGGTGTGATACGATCTTTTGAAGTTGACAGAAAAAGCATGGAAGTCAACTGAAGACTTTCCTGATTGCTTGAATGGAGTCTTTAGACCAGTGGGTCGTCCTACTGAGGAGAAGGTCCTGATGTGTGCCCCTGGCTGAGGTAGTTACTCAATTTCCTCAAGTGATAGAAACTCTTGGTCTTTTGATGTTACACCCTTAAATTCAATGGGAGCTCTGTCACAGGCTTCAGTGAGTTGTAGGGATCAGCTGCTGGTGCTGAAAGCCTTGCATTTGACCCTCAGCAACAACTGTAGTATCTATACACAGTTGGTCATCATTGGTTGTACATAAACTTCCAGTGA
>JAGPOW010000229.1:35673741-35687684 GCA_030014935.1 Caiman crocodilus
ATCCGCCCATCACTACTTTACAGACACTCCCATGAGTTATCACAATGATGCGAATGGCCACTTTTGTCTCCTGCATCTATTTATCTTGCAGACAGAAATCCCGCTTTACAAAAACTGTGGCCCAGAAACACATGCGCAAATCTGAGATTTGTAAATCAAAAAAGGATATTTAGGTATACAGCTTCCCATGATGTGTATCTGAATGCCTATTTCCATGTGAAAATTCACAGTTTGTATATACATCCTCAGTGGTACTCTGTAGGTCAGGTTTTCAGAAATCTTGGTTCCTCGTGAGGCAAGGAAATAAGAAACCAGCTTTTCCCATATCTGATCCCAAGTATTTCTCTGGTAGGAGCTGCTGGTGCTGAACACTTTGCTCAGGGGAGCAGCAACCACCTGGTGTGTTTAATGACAGAGCTAGTGTATCAAACCATTGTTCAGAAGTGGGGCAGGTATGGAGGAAAGGCAAGATGGAAAAACAAGATTGCAAATAATTCTGAGGCCTCTCTCCATCTTCATTTTCTGCCTGTGCTCATTCCCCCAGCCAAAACTGCTGAATATTAACCTCCCCCGCTAAGCTGCTGGATTAGCAAAGCTCAGGAGCTCCATTTTTCTGCCCGCCTGTCAGGCAGTCTGGACTCTTGGAGTGGATTCCTCTGCTTCTGTATGTGGAGCTTTTGAGAGATTGCTGCATACGCTGACGTGATGTCCTTTTCCCCTGCTCCTATTACACGGGTATTCAGTTTAATAATTGTATGTGGATCTCAGAGCCACTGCCAAAGTCCTGCTCATGCAAAGTCATTTGGTGAAGGAGTCCATTATGATCATGGCTTGCGGTGATAAATTCCCTGTGATGGTGGCAGCTCACAGCAGCCTCCTCTCATAATGACATTCTGCTCTTGTTGGCAGGGATCCCTGGGCAGGAAGCAGTGCCCCAAAATAACAAAGATGATGATGATGAGAGCAGCAGCAGCTAGACAGACTCTGGGAGACTTTATTGAGAGTAAAGAAAAAGAAATTGTTGCTTATTTGGGTTTGATGATGTTGTGAGCTTTGCAGGATTCCTTTTAAATTTGCCTGCCACAAGACACCATGTTCTTACTTCATCGGTAAGGCCCAGACAAGGAAAAATGATTAACTATGAACCAAACTGAGAGTATGTGCCGGGCCCTTATGTCCTTCTTGAGTAATGGGTCAGAGGTACCAATTGCTGTCCTAGAACAGGCTAGAGAAGAACTCTCTTAACCAACTTTAAATCTGTAGATAATTTTGACTTCACCTTGCTAGTGAGAGGTCTGACACCCAAGTAAGAATCCTGTTTAAGTTAATGAGATTTCTCAGTGGTAGAAGAGTCCCTGTGGATGCATTTATTTTTCAGCTAAGAAGTGAGGTCATCTTTATTGCTGTCCCTGTGCAGACCCAAAATAAGACAGTTAACACTGCGTTGTTCTTCACATGCAGTTTCTGGCCAGTCCTGGCATCCTTGCAGATCCCTTATGTGGACAGAGGCAGATCTAGGGGGGCTGTGGTGGTGCTGTTGCACTCTCCGAGCTCGCTGGCTGATCCGCATAGGTTCTGCTAGGGCTACGCAAGCAGCGAGCTTTGTAAGCTCATAGACCTCCAGCAGGACCCGTGCTAACCAGCGGGTGAGCTTGAGAGGTCACTAAGCATGCACTGCACAGCTGGAGGATCTGGCCATGCATGTGGCCACCCAGTAGCATCATTTATTCCAAATGTTTGGGTGACCTCAGTGGGAGGAATGTGTGGGAAAGGCTGCCATGAACTGCATGGATCCAAGCGCTGGATCCTACCAGGGAAAAACTTCAGGAGCAGAAGTGCATACACCAGTGGTTCTCTATCTTTTTAGATTTGAGGCATCCTGCATTTGACTCAAGGCACCCTTCTGAAAATGCCAGGTCTTAGTTTTCACTTTTTTGACTACAGAAACATAATAGGGCAATTCTGTCTTAAAGACCTGAGAAAAACCACAAGCCAGAATGTTGTTGGCACTATGGATTCACTTTTGAAATCTCTGGGTTTATCTTGTGAATCATGTGTAGGTGTTGCACAGTTGTTGGTTGTAGCCATGGCGGTCTCAGGACATAAGCAGGCAACAAGACTGACTTTAATGTCTCTTCTACCTTGTGGACGTTAGCTTCTTTTCTACTTTGGAGAACTCATAACATCAGCAGAGTTTCCCAATGCCTGACAAAGGGTGCTTGTGCCCGAAAGCTTGCAAAGAACTTTTTTGGAAATCTTTAGTTGGTCTAATAAGATATGACATCTACCAAAAGAACCTTACCTGCCATATGGGGGTGCTTGCACACCTAGCAGGGCTAATACTGCACAGCACCCCACAACACCCTTAAGAAGACGTCATGGCATCCCGGTGTGCTGCAGCACCCTGTTTGAGAATCAATGTCATTCACGATTGTTGTCTTTCTGTATGTTTCTCTGCCCCACCATGCTAGAACAGTCCCTCAGCAGCACTGATTTGTAGACTGTGAATTTTTTATTTTCTTTGAAGGCTTGCTGGATAGAAAGAGAGCAAATAACTTCTTTTCCTGTTCATTTAAGACCACTAAAGGAAGAAAAAATGTGTGGGTTAATTAAGTGTGAGTGAGCTCTCTATTTAGTAAAGGATAGCACATTTTAATGGACTTTTTAGACATCCTGAATGGTATGTGACCATTTTATCCCGATGACCTCTCTACTACCTGTCCTACTGAGAATTACTACTGGTTTTTGTTACTTTGTCTTTGAACATACTTGTTAGAGCCTTTATTTAACTTGGTTGTCATGGGGGTACAGAATACATTTGACTGTTTGAGATTTCAGATGATCAAAGGATTGTCAATGTAATATTCAGGGCACAACCTTATTTGGACAACTGATGTTCAGATACTTTGACTCTAGATAGTTAAATTACACTGTATTACATGATCTATATAAAATGCCTTGGCATACACTTGCACTTCCCTGTATCATTACATCTAAAATTATTACTGTGATTCACTTAAAAATCTCCCCCCACCCTCTCTCTCTCACACACCCCTTCTCTCTGTCATAAAAGGCCAGCAGTGTAAAAAATCCATCTTCCAGGTTGAGTCTCATCCTTATGCTGAGATCAGGAGGAATGAATCCAGATCAATGTATAGTTTTATAGTCATAAAGAAACACACACTCTAGCTCAATGGTAGCACACATAACGCAGTGCATGGCATCCTGCATTTAGGTAGGAGCTCAGGCTAAGCTCTGAAGTCTGAGACAAATTCCCTACGATTTGGTCACCTCATTGGTCAGGCACTTTGAAGTTCTGGTTTCTGGCTTTTTCAGAGGATTTCTCTATAAAATGAAACTCTCAGCTGACACAAAACAATATTACAGACTTCACCACTCCTTTCCTCAGGAAATGGAGAAAGGGGGCCTATCAGGGGCAGGAGGTCATGGCTTTCTGGGCCAGGCAGAAGTCATCTAGGCCTTGCTATTTCCCAGTTCCTGGCTGGCATACATTACAGCAGCCTAAAAGCTGCTCTGATTTACACCAGGGTTGGGGCATCTCTAGAATCAAATCATCAGTTGCTTGCCTACCTTCCCCCCCACTTCTGCTGCAGTGAACAGATCTTGGTGCTGAAGAGAATTCACATTTATTAATCTACCAAATCTCTTTCACTGCTGGCAGACCCTAGCCTTTGGACCCCTTACTGTGGTGCCTAGGGTGGCTGTCCCTGTCCCCTCATATAGATCCAGCCTGGGACTCTAGGTGACTTTGACACCCCTGAAATAACTCCTCTATATGCCAATGCAAGTATACTAACAAATAGGGCGGTGTGAAGCTTCGGTAGCTGATTAGATTCAGAGGAGATTCAGCCTGATTTGGGGACTGAATCTCTGAATCCAAATTGAATCGGGAGACCAAGTATAAGCTCCAAATTGATTTAGAAAAGCTTTGGAAAAAGATGTGGCTGATTCAGAGATTCAGCCATAGACTAAACAGGAAGCTGACAGTTGCCTCCAGCTGGTAAGTCTGTTGGGGGAGGGAAGGGCTTTGGGGGGGGAGGGATTGGGGCTGGGTGGGGAGGCACGTTACTTGGGGAGGGGTGTGGAAGGTGTGGGATGTGGGCACGGCAGTGCTGGGAGCGGGAGCTCTGCCCTGCTGCCACTTGCCCAGCTGGGACTGGGGGGAAGGATGTGGGTGCAGCTCATTCCAGGTGGAAGGGGGCAAGGAACAACAAGGCATAGCCCCTGCTCCCAGTGCTGCCATGCCCACATCCTGTGTCCTTCCATGCCAGCTGACAAGTGGCAGCATGGCAGAGTCCCTGCAGCTCCTTCCCCTGGGGCAGAGGCAGGCACAGCTGGAGGAGCTGTGGGAGAAATCCCCATGGCTACTCTGCCCAGCCCTACCTCCGGCCTGGCCCCAGTCTAGTCCCAGAACTTAAAAAAAAAAAAAAAGGCCCCACACTCACCAGATTTGGCCAGAGGGATCAGGGCCTTTGAGAGCTTATGGAAAAGGCTCTCCCCCACAGCATGGGGCAGTGGGGGCCAGCAGCACCTGCACGGCAGCTGCCCCATGGCATGGGTACAGCGTGGCTTGGCAGGGCACTGTGCACTGCCTGGGAGCTGGGGCCACTGAATCTGAGCACTGCCAGGCTCCGGCTGACTCATGGAGCTGCCCCAGCTCCCAGGGAAATTGAGCTGGGGGATTAAACCAGGGGCTAGCTTTTCACAATAATGGTATGATGTGGGTGTGTTGTAATCCTAGCATGGGAGATGATGTACCTTGCCTTCCTTATAAGGAAACAGCAGCTTCTGCTTACCATATGATCATTCAGTGTGTTATGCCAGCCTGGATGCCGTAGTTTGCCAGCATGGATGCCATATAATGCCATGCAGGATGACTGAATATTTACCAGTTTTATGCAGAATTATTTTAGTACAACATAATGATTAACTCCTCTTGCTAATATAGTTCTGTAATATGCATATACCTGTACCCAAATCACATTGAAACTATTTATCATTTCCTTTAAGTTCCCCTGCTTTGAGATCCCAATGAAAAAAAAAACACGGTGAAGAGTAAATGTGTAAACAGTAAATTTAAGACAACTGAGTAGTTGATCACTGGCATATTTGAAATGTATTGGTGGCCACTACAAATTCATTAGGGGATGCAGCAAGGGATCAGAGATGCTTTGTTCACCAGGGCACCTTTTGGGGCAGGGCTGTCCAACCTTTTTGAACGTGGGGCCAGATCATGAACTTTTTATCACCCAGTGGGCCAGCAGGCCATATTCAAAGATGTCACAGGAAGTGGTATCATATCAGGAAGTGACGTCACGTGACCTTTGACACCAATGAAGTTGCAGGAGTTGACATGGTGCTGGTTGACATGGCATGCATGCCTGGGTTGACATGGTGCTGCAGGAGCTGTTCAGCTACAACCAGGTTGACCTGGTGCTGGAGAAACCACGGGGCCAGTCCAGGATTAACCTGAGGCCTGCCTGGCCTGCTGGTACCATGCCCGGGTTGACATGGTGCTGTAGGACCCATCTGGGCAGAACCAGGTCGGCACCAGCCAGGAAAAGCAGAATGCAGCTGAATCCAGCTTCTCGTGCTGCTGCGGACAGGAGGAGACTGGCCATGTCTGCACTGGCCAACAGAAGCGGCAGCGGAGCCATGTGCCGCTTGGGACTGACCGGTGTAGGCTTGTCCCGTCCCAAGCAGCTCACAGCTCCGCCGCCACTTCTGCAGACCTGGCCGGGCTCTTCCCGTCCCCAGCAGCACATGAGAAGTGGCCCCCTCGGGGCTTTGTATGCTGGCGGCTGGCTCCAGAGAGCTGCAGCACCCGGGGGAGCCTGGCTGGAGGAGCAGGCACTGCCTTGCTGTGGGGCAGGGCAGGGCAGGGCAGGGCAGTGGGGCTGGCTTGAAGCGGGTGGGTGAGGAGGCAGGTGTGGGCTGGCAGTGCCAGCGGCTGCTGCTTGGCCTCCCCCCGGGCACTGCAGGGGTAAGCAGCTCCCCTCCCCTTGCCCACGGTTGTGGCCCACGGGCCAGCCCTGCCCGCCCTGTTGCGGCTCCGCGCCCCGGCACTGCTGCCATGCCCCGGCACTGCTGCGCTGGCGGCTCTGCGTCCTGCCGCTGCTGCGGAGTCACCACCGCTGCGTCAGGCCAGATAAAATGGCTTGGCAGGCTGCTGTGGGACATACGTTGGACAAGCCTGTCTTGAGGTAGCAAGGAACAATGGTCACAAACCAACAGAGCAGATTTAGGCTGGATATCAGGAAAAACATCTTTATGGTGAAGGTGGCCAAAATTTTGAAATGAGCTTCCAAGGGAGGTGGTGCTGTCCTCTACCTTGAGGGTCTTTAAGAGAAGGCTGGATAGGCATCTGCCTGGGGTCATCTGACCCCAGCAGTCTTTCCTGCCTGTGCAGGGGGTCGGACTCAGTGATCTGTTGAGGTCACTTCCGACCCTGTCATCTGTGAATCCATGGTGGGCTCATCCCATTGCTAGTAAACAGGTGTCCACACCTCAGAAACTAACACACCACACAGTTGGCACTTGTTGAGAGCCTTGACTGCCAACAAGGCAGGGAAGCAAAAGATTGAATAGACGTGCAAAGCTAACAACTCTCGTGTGGCGTGTGCATTGTCGTCCTACTCAACCTTTGCCCTTCTGCCAAGCATCCCTCGTACTGTAAAGTGTGCTCTCCTCTTATAGTGTGGCTTGGATCAGAATGTAAACTCTGCAGGGCTTGTCTTTGTCCATTTTCTGTGTGTTTGTACACTGTCTGTTCCAGTGGAGTTTTTATTGCCGAGGGGACCTTGTACTACACATAGATGGACATTTTAAAGGGAAATTCAGAGTTAAGCACCTGAGTATTATTGAAACTGAGCCACCTAGATTGTACCCCATAGATTCCTTTTGAAAATTTCAGCTATAAATCATCATTGCCATTTCCAGTCCCCCGCCTCCCCGTTGAAAAGCCAGATGTGTCTCCTGTATATAATGTAGGCTGCTTTTTCTAATAGATGATGCATGGGTCTTCTCTGAAGGAAGTTAGCTGCTCCACATTTAAAATCATGTCTACACACCTTCACTGTAGACTAAATTTTGATTTCCCTTCACACCCTTGTGAGAAGCACTTTCTGTGTTTCATTTTTTTAAACGATATGAGAGATGATGTGGGTTAAGGGAGTGAAATAGGAGGTTCTGAAAACACCGGTGCTTTAATTGGTGGTTCTTAAGTTTCCTAATCGTAACATACAGGAGGCCTATTTGCTCCAGTCAGTATTACCTCTATGCTTTGCTCAGGAGCGATGTGGTGAAGTGTGCTCTGCGCACTTGTTTCCACCCCACAGAAACCCACCCGCAGACGTGAGGTAGTGGAGAACTGGCCCTGAGCATATGAGCATATGGACCTGAGCATTACCTCTATTTTGGGATATGACCCAAGGGCTGGAGGAAGTAGATGAGATAGTCTCTGGTGATGCTCTGGGACACATCATGGAGTCTGTATACACATATCTGAAGTTTTTGATTCAACATGAAATTGTACTCCTTCCAAGGCAAACACGATTAAAATAGTGCTACCGCTTTAGCATGGACATAGATCTACTGATGTAAAGGTACTTTATACCAATACAGCTGATTGCTGTAACCTCCGTACTAGGTTTTATGCTGGGATAACTATTTTTAGCATGAAAAAAATTATATTTCAAGTGAATTAGATAATTAGAGAACTTACTAATTGGCAAATTGGGGAGAGCAGAATTAGGGAGAGGGGTTTAAAAATGGGCCATAATTGGTTCTGGAGACCTAAAATGTAAGTCTCAAAGAGCTTTTTTAACCTAATGGCAGACAGAATTTCAGTCAAGATCATCCTAATAGTGTCTTCTGCTCTTGTACAATTTAGAAAGCTGTAGCTTCCATGTGCATAACACAGTTTGCTTGTGTTATATACATGTGCATACACACAGACATAGAAAGCAAATAAATGTGAATTCCTAATCAAGAAGCAGTTACCAGCTGTTATAGTATCAGGTACTGAAAGAGTGTCCAAAGATCTGGGGCCCCACTGCCTGAGAAATGTATGATTTGTTTATTTGTATTTATTTCTGTTCATTATTAATTTGCTTGTTTCACTTCCCTGTCAAGGATCAGGTCTTCATTGTTCTAGCTGTTGTACAAACAAAACAAAAATGCAGCCCCTGGGCCAAGTGGAAATACAAAGTGGACTGGAGATTATGGTGTGTTAACAGTGGAAATGGAGAGGATGACAGACTAGAGTGGAAACAGTATTAGATGATTTTTATTGACTTTACTTTCACTAGCAATAGAAATTGCAGCCTGCCTTAGTCCTGCAAATGGCCAAGTTCCCAAGCTGACCATTTTTATGCAGGGATGTGACCTCATGCCTGGCACAAGACACCAGGAAGCCAAAGAATTAATCATTCTATAGACTAATTTGAGCACCTGAAATAGAGTTAAATGTACAGCTGCAAAGCCTTGTGAAACAGACACTCTTTTGCTAACTAATTTATTGAAAGTGTAGAAATTCTTTCACTGGGTTATTTGCAAGTCCCTTGCTCCTGTGTGTCATCTGCCCTTGGCTGCAATATAACCATAAAACATTTACTGCAAAGCCATGAAGAATCCATATGTCCATTTGATATGTCAGGCCACCAAGAAGCCAGAGCTTGTGGGGTAGCATAAGGATATCTGAAGGTGACACATGCTGTCATTTGATGAACAGAGATGCAGAAGGGGCTTCTGGCAGCCACTACCTTGGCCTTGACAACTTGTGATGGTGACCAGGTGGGGTGTGTTATCTTAATAGTCTGGAGCTCTTGTGAATTATTTGCTGATAGATGTAAACAGCTGTTATTCTTGGTAATGGAAAGCAATTAGAAACATCTGTACTCTTGGCTATGAGTAATGCCTCCTATCCTCACTGCTCCCAAGTGCCAATTGGAAATAACTACATCATCAGGATGGGGCTGGCAATTCTACACTGCATTATGGGCTGATGATTAGTACTGAGCTGTGAAGAACAAGAGGTGAAGTGCAGTAGAATGAAGCTTTACCTGTGTTCTAAAGACAGGAAGGGAAGTGCTGCTTGCACAACACAGAGAGGCTGAGAGCAAGGGCTCTGGCTCTTGTATCAATCCCAGGGCAGTAAACAGCTTAAATTTACATGCCTCGCTTCATCTCAGCTTTGTAAAATGACAGCTCGAGATAATGGCTTGCCCAAGTTTTGTGACACTTGACAGTTTCTGTCTGATTATTGTCTTCCTCTCTGTTTTCCTTAAAAAGGCAGTAGTTATCAGAGAAGACGCAGCAAAATAGGCAAGACTACCTGCTTTTTTTCTCTTATACATGTAGTTTGGTTTGGTTTGGTTTGGTTTTGAGGTTGCCTATCATTGTGTTATTAGGTTTGGTTTATAGCTGTGTCCAGGATTGGCGATAAAGGGGATATAAGCTCAATATCCAGCTATTCTCATTCAGGTATGTCACTGCAAGCATACAAATGTACCAAGCATACAAATGAACGTGATACCCAGCATATATTCTGTGGGTTTTTTCAAGGAGAGGTTGATATCTGGCCCCAACACTCAGTGTGGGACGCTTTTGCAAATCAAGCTTTCTGATGTGGTTGTCTATAAATGCTGGATCAGTCTGACCTAGCTTGGAAGCATTGGTTGATCTCACGAGGGTTGTTCTGAAAAATTCTAAATTGGAACAGGTTTCGCCGAGTCTCATGCAGTCAGTCTCCATGATGCTAGTTTTTTATTGGAATAAGAGTGCTTTGCCTTTGTGGATACAAAGAAAATCCTGGAGAACTGGATCAGTGTCATGCTGCTTCAAAATCAGCTCAGGTTAGACTGTCCACAACCTTTTAATTGAATAAATGCTTCTGAAGCCTAATGATGATCTCTCCCCACCCCCATTTGTTGTGTTCAACTCTGCATTGATCACGCAAAAATTAGATTAAGTTCACTGCTATGCAGATATTTAGTAGGTAAATAGCACTTTTCAAGGGGTAGTCCCATTGCCAATTGCTATAAGAAATTATTCTGATGTGGCTGAGAATAACCTTGGACATTAGAACAGTTTAAGGTGTAAGAGATTTTTCTGGCTGTGCTTTATAAAAGGTCCGACACTGCAAGATGCTACATGCACTAAACTTCCATTGATTTCAGTAGTAACTGAGGGCATCTAGCACTTCTCACGAAGTCTTCAGCATCTTGTAGGAGCAGCCTTAAAGTGCATTGCTAAAGAGGACAATGCAAGTAGATGATACTAAAACAAACTGCATGCTGAACCCCTGGCAGCTGCACTCAAGAATAAATCCAATATGGTCAGCTTCTAAAAGAATATTTGTTTCTTGGAGAGAGAGCTCTTATATATTCAGATAAACAGAATTTATAAGGCTGTCTGTACTAGTGTACCTACTGACTCACAGGAGTACACTTTCCTGGTTATAAGACCTTTCCTTTAATAAGTACATACACTTCAGGTCTGATTTCATAGACTATAGCAGATTAGAAGTAAATGAAATGTGCATGGTTTGTGCAATTCCCAGATTAAGAGACTTTACCTCTGGGCAGACTGTAGCTGTTCTGGGCTATTCATAACTTGTTTAGAGCTTCATAGCTAGCCAAAAAGAACTGGAATAAGGCAGCCCTATGACTCTGCCTCTTACCAGCCTTTGTTGATGAGCTGCAAGGTGGGTGGTAGATAATAACTACACCATCTTTGCTCTGACTAGTGAGGTCTGTATCTGGATGGCATATAATCACTTTGCATGATCAAAAAGGCATGGAGAGGGGGCTATGGAAGAAGGATTTGCTTTGAGGCACAGGAAAGGAGCCAAGGAGGCTAGATTCAGTACTTGGCTCTGCCACAGACTTCCTAAGAGACCCTGGTAAATTGCTGTATTCCATGCCTCATCTCCTTTCTGGGAAATGAGATTATTTCTCACCTCAGAGGAGTGTCCTTAGAGTAAATTCATTACTGTAGAGGTGTCAGATAGTGAGACAAACATATATATTGGCTATCCCTTGATAGAAAGGTGATGTCTGCTGGTGGGAGAGGGAAGGGGGAAGGCAGATTATTGGTGAGTTTTAAGATGTCTGAAGAGTCCATTCCATATTCTGCAAGTTTTTCCACGGATATGACAGGTGGTATCCTGGAGGAGGCACAGCTGTTGGTCAGGATGTTGTGCTCTTTTCTTCCTCTGCCATTTCTCAGCATCCTGAGCAAGACGTTTTATTACAAAGTGGACGGTAGCTTGATGCAGGGCTGTCCCTGGGGGGTGCAAATTGGGGTGACCATCCCAGGCCCCTTGCTTTGGGGGGCCTTGCAGAGCTGGGCTGAGCGGTGGCTTCATGCCCAGCTGCTCATTCCCCTTCTGCCCCCTGCACCACGTCTTTGGATCCAGGGCCCGTGGGACTGGACATGGGCTGATTTCCCCCGGACCCTGCTTGAGTCACCTCTGGCTTGATGTATGGTGCAGTGCCATTGAGCTCTGCTACCAGCCAGCACTTCCAAGTTTGTAAGGTTGATGACACCCTTTTTAATGTATGCTTTCAGAATGTCCTTGTAGCGCTTCCTCTGTCCTCCATGCATCCTCTTACCATGACTAAATTGAAAGAAGAGGGCTTATTTCAGGAGATGTCAGCCATCCACACACAGTGGCCAGCCCAGTAGAGTTGAGGTTTCGTGATCTTTGCCTCGGTGCTGGTTATGTTAGCTGCAGAGAGGATGCTGCAATTGGTGTAGTGGTTTTCCCATCTAATGCAAAAGGATCGTCTTGAATCAATGCTGATGGAACCATTCCAGGCACTTAAGATGGCTTTGATATGTCAGTGATATCAATAGTGAGCCAGTCAGGGGCCATGAAAATACTTGAGAACAAATTTTTAAAATGCAACAAGATTCGTAAGGATATAGATAACATTTGAGGTCTTTTTGAAAACCTGTCTGTCTCTTCTTGTGGACCCTGCCCTAGATAGTCATGGAACTTCCTCCTGCTCAGCAAAGTTACTTATCGGTCATCTTCCCCAGCAGCTTCACCCTATGAGAGCTACGTCATCTCTGCTTCTATTGGACATGAAGGAAACTCTTTTCTTTTATTTGCTTAAAAGTAAACCATTCTGGTAATTGCTTGGCTATTTGTTGCTATAGCTAAACTATTGAAAAGCTAAGCAATTTCTACTCAAAGGCTGTCCTAAATGGATCTCAGACTGAACTACAAAATCAGAGTTCAATCCAGTAGAGCCCAAGTGACTTTCATGGCCTCCATCCAGAATGCGTCTATTCCGTACAGTTTCAAAGCTGGAGCTCCACACCTGTCTTTGTTAAACACCACACTACAGTTCAGGCTTCTAGATTGGATGCTACGTTTGGCAAATCAGCCTTTTAATAGCGTTCCTTCTAGACCTCAAAGGGTGCTTACACAAGTTACATTTTTCACGTGATCATGCCCTTGAAAGCACTCTACAGCCATGACATAACACACATGCACAGCTGCAGAGTGCCTTTAATATGGCTGATCACATGAAAAATTAACCCTTGTCAGACTGGGTATTAGATAAAGGCACTCTAAAGCAGAGCACCTTAGGGAATTGGCATTTCTTCAAGAATTAATTTTCCGTGTGGGGGCAGGGATGCGCTGGTCAACAACCCCTCTCCCCAACACCCCCAACTCTGGCTGGGCCTCTTGAGAGAGGCAGCTGCTGCCAGCTGCTTTGCTAGGCCTGAGCTGGAGGGGTGTGTGTGCATGAAATGGAGCTCCTGCTGGCCCAGCTCCCCCCCCTAGTCCTCCAGCTGGAATAGCTGGGGGGGATGGACTGCAAGGTGAGGGGGCTCCATTCCACATCCCCCCCACACTCCAGCTCGGGCCAGGCAAAACCCAGCTTGAAGCTCTGTGCTACCCCCCGTTCTGTGCTACCTACCCTGCTGACATCCTCAGAGCTGGGAGGGAGGGGAGGTTCAGCAGCTGCCTCAATGCTGACAGCCCCGAAGCTGGGGGGAGGCAGGGGCTGGGGAGAGGGGTGGTTTGTCAGCCTCTTCAGAGGCCGCTGGCCAGGGTTGCAGCAGGACAGCTCCAATCCCCTCCCCACCCAAGATCCACCTCTGAGTGGACTGGGCAGTGCTTTGGGGTCGCTCTCAATGCAATGCACGTATGGACAAGCACTCGGCGAAGAAAGAAGTCACCGACAAGCAACTGGAGTTCTTTGATATGTTGCCCATATGGCATGTTTCACCTCCTGCCCTCCATGCCCTCCCCCTGAGAGTCCCTGCCACTCCTGGCTTCTGAACCTGAGAGGGATCCCTCTATATCCTTGGCATGAAGTTGAAGGCATATGTGCATGTTGCCGCTACTGCTAAGGTAGAAGTTTTCCAAGTCTGAGCACTTGTGATGCCTGTGTACCTCCCGGCGGAACGTGCAGATGTACGCCCCAAGCTCTTACTGAGGAGTACATTCCTGTTAGGTGTTTAAATACTTTTAAAATTTGGCTTTTAGTGATAATAATGGCTCCTCAAATTTGGATCAGATATTTAAAACGCCTCAAAGAATACAGAGCGCAAGGCTAATTCATAGTATTTTAAAGTACAGTGTTTCAATTGGCTTCAAATCTATTGCTATTTAAATCTGGACTGCGTTTTTAAAACTTAAGCTACAAATATAGCCTTTACTTTCACACATACCTTTTCCGTGAAAATCAGCCTTATAAAACTGGAGTGTGTGTTTTGAGGGGAGAACTAGATTTTCTGGCCAGAATAGAAGCACTCTGCTTAGATTCTTGCTTCACAGAGTAGCAGCAGTAGCATTATCATACAGGCAACTGAGGAAGTCAGTTGACTTACTGGCTTATAGTATCATAGTATCTGGGGTCAGAAGGGGCCTAGAGCAGGCCATCTAGTCTGACCCCCCGCCA
>JAGPOW010000229.1:35697045-35708852 GCA_030014935.1 Caiman crocodilus
CGGGTGCAGTAATTTGGGAGCTGACCTTGCCTGTGAAGACTGATGCAAAAAAGGCATTGAGCACTTCAACCTTTTCTGCATCCTCTGTCACAAGGCTGCCTCCCCTATTCAGTAAGGGACCCACACTTCCCCGATCCTCTTCTTGCTACCAACATACTTGTAGAAACCCTTCTTGCTACCCTTCACATCCCTTGCTAGCTGCAACTCCAATGATGCTCTGGCATTCCCGATTTCATCCCTGCATGAAAGAGCAATGCTCTTATATTCTTTCCTAGTTGTTTGTCCAAGTTTCCTCTTCTTATAAGCTTCCCTTTTGTGATTTAGTTTACTGAAGAGTTCCCTGCTAAGCCAAGCTGGTCTTCTGCCATACTTGCTAGTCTTCCTGTGCATTGGGATAGTTTATTTCTGCACTTTCAGTAGGGCTTCTTTAAAGTACAGCCAGCTCTCCTGGACTCCTCTGCCACTCAGACTGGCTTCCCAGGGGATCCTACTCATCAGTTCCCTGAGGGAGTTGGTCTTCTTTTCTGAAGTCCATGGTCCTTACTCTGCTGCTCTCCATTCTTCTTTTCCTCAGGATCCTGAACTCAATTATCTTGTGGTCACTGCTCCCCAAGTTGCCATCCACTACTTCATTCCCTACCAATTCATCCCTGTTTGCAAGCAGCAAGTCAAGAAGAGATGGATAAAAAACTGGCTGGATCATCAGGATCAGAGGGTAGCAATCAATGTCTTGATGTCCAGTTGGCAGCCTGTATTTAACGGAGGACCCCAGGGATAGTTTTGTTTAATCTCTTCATTAACGATCTGGAAGATGGGATAGATTGTACTCTCAGCAAGTCCATGGATGAAACCAAGCTGGGGGGAGTAGTAGATATGCCGGAGGGTAGGGCTAGGATTCATAGAGACCTTGAAAATTGGAGGATTGGACCAAAAGAAATCCTATGAGATTCAATTAGGAGAAGTGAAAAGCCCTGCACTTAGGGTAAAACAATCCCATGCACCAGTTCAGGCTGGGGAGTGACTGGCTAACCAGCAGCTTTGCAGAAAAGGACCTGAGGGTTACAGTGGACAATTAGCTGACTAAGAGCCGGCAGTGTGCCCTTGTCGTGGAGAAGGCTAACAGCACACTGGGCTGCATTAGTAGGAGCATTGCCAGCAGATTGAGGGAAGTGATTATTCCCCTCTATTTAGCACTGGTAAGGCCATATCTGGAGTCCTGTTTCCAGTTTTGGGTGTCGTACTACAGATCAGATGTGGACAAACTGGAGAATTCAGAAGAGGGCAATGAAAATTGTTAGGGGGCTGGAGCAGAGGGCTTCCGAGGAGAGGCTGAGGGAACTGGGGTTATTTAGTCTGGAGAAAAGACTGAGGGGGGATTTAATACCAGCCTTCAACTCTGAGGGGTGGTTCCAAAGCAGACGGAGCTGGGCTGTTCTCAGCGGTGGCAGATGACAGAACAAGGAGCAATGGGCTCAAGTTGCAGCAAGGGAAGTTTAGGTTAGATATTAGGAAGAACTTTCTCACTTGGCGGTGGGGTTAAGCACTGGAACAGATAACCTGGAATGATCCAACCTTAGGGGTTGTAAGGTCTGGCTAGACACAATATTGGCTGGGATGATATAGTTGTGGACAGTCCTGGGGGTTGGACTACATGAGGTTCCTTCCAACCCTAATTTTCTATTATTCTATGAATTCCCTTTATGGCAGTGTGACTTCATACAATCTGTGACTAGAGGGCCTGATTCATGCCAGTTATAGTCAGGGTATAGGCTTCCATTGACTTCAGTGGGTCACAATGCATTTAGGTTATTAGATTATTAGAGTCCTTACATTATTACACCTTCTGCTTTAATTCTGGATCCTGATACAGTGACTCTTACTCATGTGATATAGCATTATTGCTGTTTTTTCCATCAGTACCAATGGGAACCAACTCAATGAGACTTAATTTGTTGAGACTCATTAAGTTGTTGAGGCTCATTTCATGACTATGGGTCAGTTGCCATGAATAAGGGCTATGAATTAGATCTTTAAGGCATGCACATGGCTGAGTTCAAGGACCTTTTGTGTTATTTCCTTTGTCTAGAAAGTGCTGCGGGCACTGATGGTGTTTGTATTAGTAATGGATAGTAGGGCACGGTGCTAGGGGGCTTCAGGTTTCTCACAACAGCTCCAGAGGCATGAGCTTGAGCCACACTGTGAACTTGTGCACCAGGCTGTCTCTAGTTATTAATGGGAGTTTGGTTATTCAGGGTGGAGAGCCAAAGGCAGCCAGATGTGATACTAGCCACGTTGCTTCCTTGTTCACCCTTGACTATAGAAAGCGGTATGCCCTAACCATGCTGGTCCAATGGGCTCTCAGGTTTAAGTGGAATTTTGGCTTGCCATCTACATCGAGTGGATGTAGACGGGTCTCTTAAAAATAAAACAAATATATATTCGTCTCCATCTACTCACCCACCTGGATATAACCCTCTGTAAACTGGGTTAAAGTGAACAAGGGACATGACAGGCTTATGGAGGATACTATACCAGGGTAAATTTGATCAAATCTGTTTGTATACTCAGATATCTGACTTTCATCAACACTGCACTGATTCTCGGCAGAGTACCTGCTGTTGAATGAAGGATTAAGCCTGCTCCAATTGTTGCTTTTTACTTTGCAGATGTCATTAAAAAAAAATTCCTTCAAACCTGTTCAGTCCCACAGCCGTGCTTTTCCAGATGGGATTTAGGGAGCAGGATTCAATAAAATCTGCTTCTGTGACTTAACCAAAAAAAAAAAAAAAAAAAAAAAAAAAAAGGAAGAAAGAAAATTACACTAACCTTTCTTTTCTAATCCATTCATTTCAGGTTTGATTTACCTGCTATACTTTGATCAAAAATCTCTGTAGTTTTATAAGATTATATATTTCTGTGTCCAGTTTTTGAATGCATTGAGTGTATAAAATGTTCTATAATTATAACATTTCAAAAGCTAGGATTAACCTGTGGTTCTTGATTAAAAGATATTGTGCTGAGATTGGTTGGGTGTTTAAATTCTTTCTAGCTGTCCATCTCTTCTCATATGGAAGGAAGCAAAATCAAATTAATCTCTCAAGTAGCATGTGGGACAGAACATGAAAGTTAGTGAATGTCGTTACTGTGAACATTATTGGGTTATTTTTGGGTTTTGGGTTTTTTTAATGCATAGTTTATCTTGATAAAAAGGTGCTTTGACTCTTCTAAATTCCTCTGTAAGCCAGCTGGGTGACGGAGTCTGTCCACTCCTGGCATTGGTGACCATCTGAGATAAAAAATGTAGGCTCCTTTTCAGTCTGGACTTTAAGAACGGGCTCTATTTTAGGCATGTGATCAACTTCATTGGCTTCAGTGAGACGACTCACCTGCTTAAGGTTCCAGCTGAATCAGTGGCTTAAACTGACATGAACTAGCTGTGGCTTAAATTATGGTTGTTCTGTCACAGGGGCATAGATCCAAGCTGCAGAAAACCCATTTCGCACAGTACTTTTGCTTTGGGAGTGGTCATAATAATGTGCCTAGCAATCCGTGCATGACGATGGGATCTATTGGTACTCTTTCTCCTGCTTCTGGGATGCATGGGTGTGACATCATGGATCCGCGTGGTCTTGTGTACATGTTGGCAGTAGGAGAGAAGCAGTAGGTGCAGCAAAGGAGATGACTGAAATGCAAGGGTTAGAGACAGTATCCCCTACCAGCTGTCCAAAGGCATTCTGGAGGCATAAAGCCTCTGGCTTTCTGCTCTGTTTTTTTCTCCCTTCCCAACCCTTGATGAGGCTCTAGGAGCCTTAATTGAGTCATGCATTTTTATGAAGAGTTCTGGAAATCATCTTACTCGGCCGTCCTGTTTTGTTGCATGCATTCTTTTGTCACTGCCCTGGATCAGGAACTGAATAAAAGGCTGAAAACAAAATATAAGATTAATCTATTTTTGAGCTGGGAGACTGCTGACAACGGGATATCCTGAGGTGCTCGGGTAAAACTGAGATGGTTTAGTAAAAAAGGATGACCACTGAAGTAGCAGCCTTTACATGTGGCATCAAACAAAAGTGGAAGTAAAATCTGCACAGGATTCGCAGAGCAGAACACTGAGCAGTAACTGCTGCTACTCCGTTTTACTACAGAGACATTTATTGCGCAGTAGACTAATTAGCTGAGCAATAAACGTCTTGGTGTCTACATGTGTGCCCCTGTCAGACTGGAGTAAACTAATTTACTCTGCAGCAGGATAGTGGTTGTATTTACTGTTGGACTAATAACTTTATTGATTTATTTGCAGAGTTGATGGTTACCTGTGGCATTCATTGCCACCAGATAGATCAATGGCTGAAAAGCTTAGTGGGATTCAAGAAAGGATTGGATGCTTCTTTTGGTAATGGGAAGATCCACATTTATGTAAAAATGAAGTAGTCGGCAGAGTAAAATAATACTAAAAAAAGCATATGAATTTCAAAACATGTATCCATCAATGACTGCAGAAGCTTCTCCTCTAGCTTATGGCATGATTGTTCAGCATGGTATGACCCACTTTTAAATTCAGGAGTCTTAGATTCAATTTGAGATGTTATGTTTTTATTGTGGGTTAATTAAACGTCACAAATTACTCCTAGAAATATAAGTTAACTGAGAAGCCTGTTGTGGCTAGGTTTACATCCAGGGGTATAAAAGTATCCTATTTCTATTATACTTCTGCCTATTTTTACTGAAAATGGATTATTGCATGCATGTCTTGGTTTTCTAGCTGAGGAGTGGCAACATAAGCTTATGTTGATGGAAATGAGGTCTTTATTTTGTCTGTGGCTGCTTTGTTTAACTATTCAGCATGCTGCTGCTCTTCCTCTCTAAGCAGCTGAATATTAGGGTGAGATAAGTTTACTTAGGCAAGCAGTATGTTCTAGATGTCTTGCCTTTACAGGCTTAAAGAGTCTCAGTTGGCTACTAGGAAGGATGGGTAAAATGACAATTGTATTGATCCAACTCTCTGCTCAAAACTCAATCCAAATAATTTTCTGTTTGGAAAAGTTTTAACTTAATTTTGGCTTCTGTGGCTGCTTCTGCCCTTAATTATGGCAGGGTCTAGTGTAATGTGTCCCGATGTCAGCCTGGATCAGAAGTAGAAGGTGGACTTAAAGCTGAATTCAAAGTGAAGTGGAGTGGAAGGGGCCTCATTCTCTTTCTGCGTCAAGGGAATTCCTTGGCTATGTATTATACTATTTAAATCCTGACTGCAGCATAAGGTGCAATATTGGAAATAATGTTCTAAACAACTTTAACCAAGTAGCATATCTGACTATGATGGAAATCTCCATCAGGATTATATGATTTCAAAAGAGATTAGCAAATCTGAGGACTCTTCAGGTTGGTAAATAGGAAGATTAGATGGAAGCAGTGGAAAAGCGACTTAGCACTCTGAGTCTTTGCCACTAAGTGCCAGAATGAAAGCTTATCTTAGAGTCTCTGTCTGGAATGAACAAGACTGAAATTGCAAGGAGAGATGGCAAAAGGCATGAAGTTGAAACCCAGCTGAGCTGTTTTAGTTGCATCCTTTTTGCCTGTGGAAATGAAATAGGAGGAAATACCAAGATGAGGAAGGTAACTGTAATTCTGAATTTATTCATGGATTACATTGGTTAACAGAGGTCATATGATGGAAAGTGACTCTGGCACTTAGGAACATAACACTGGAAGGATTTCCTGACTCACTTGAGTCTAGTTCCTTGCCATTGCAGTCAGTGACATCACAGCATGCCTCTCATGACTTTATTATATACAAACACCTGTAAGCTCTAACCAGGATCAGGGCCAATTAGTGTTAGGCAATGCGCAAACATAAAATAAGAGATGGCCCCTAACCCAAAGCCTGAATATAGGAGACAGAGATGCATCTACATGAGATGCTTTACTGCACAGTAGAGCTATTGCTGCATAGTAGGCATCACTGTCTATACATGCTGACCCTTACTCTGCAGTAATTTGCTCTACTCAGCAGTTAACTTGCTACCTGCAAATGCAAGTAGCAGGTTAACTGCCAAGTAATTACTGCACAGTATGGCATGAGTAGATGCCTGACTGGGAGGAAATTTGCTCTTTCAGCTGGGCATCAGGGGGCAGGCGATTGCTCCCTGCCCCCGGGACCTGCTTCCTGCTGTCCCTTTGCCCCAACAGTGGGGAGCTCCCAGCCCCGGCTCTGTCATTATGGAGCTGGGAAGAATTTCCCAGGCCCCGCTCTGTGATTGCAATCATGGAACAGGGGGTGGGGGCTCTCTGCATGGGGAGAGTTCCTTGTCCAGCCTGGAGCTGTTTGGGACTTGCCCCTAACTGGGACATTTCCTGGCCAGCCCCGGGCTGTGAGGAAGTCTGCATGTGCAGCCTGGGGCTGGAAACCAGAGTCTGGCCAGCTAGAGCCACATTTTGGCTGTCAGCCTGGCTTCCTGCTGCACAACCACCATGGCTGCAACTCCTAGAGGCCCCCAGAACCCCAGGTTAAGCTGCTGGGGCCATTACAGTTGCTGTCCCCAGGCTTCCTTACCCCACTTGGTGTAACCTGCCATGCACCAGAGCATGTATGGTATGTGTATTCCCTGGGGACAAGTAGCAGTGGCACACCTTGTGCCGCTGCTACTTGTCCCTTGGGAAATGTACATTCCCACTCATCTGGACGTGCCCTCTGAGCACATTCACACATGCAGACACGTGTGCTTGCAGCAGCCAGTAATGTCAACTCTCACAAAACAGTCGCGAGACTCCCGCTTTCCAAATCAAATTAACCCTAACTCACAATCGCAGGATACAACTCTCAATTTTCAGGGGTTTTCTTCCAGCATGTGTAGAGAGTGCCCAGCTGGTAAGTCTGGAGGGGAAGGGGCGGCAGTGGGGCAGGGGAGGGAACAGATCAAGGCTCCCACAGGGAGGGAGGGAGTGGGGCAGGGGCTGGGTTGAATGGGGCTGGGGTGGGTCATGCGGTGGGCAGCTTATCCGGAGGTGCAGTGGGGTTGAGGGTGCTCCTTGCAGCAGCACTCAGCCCCAAGTGAGGCATGAGGGTCATGTGCTGTATGCAGGGCAGAGGGGGGATGCCTGCTGCAGGCTGGGGCTCTGCGCCCTGCTACCTTCGCCCTGGGAGTTCAGCTGTGCAAAGCCAGTGCCCTGCCACCAGGTGGGCAGGGGATGCACTGCACGGCCCAAGTGCCCCATGTCGCCTGGCTGCCCAGTGGTGGCAATGACAATACCTAAGGTATCAGTTGAGCAAAGTTTTATTGATATGTTTACAGTTTTAATGCAGTTTGGAAGCCTACCAGTGACTCAGTCGTTATAATAGAAAAAATTCAAAATACTTACATATTTTGGCATTTGCTTTCATTTTGTTTTTTACCATGGGAAATCAGAGCTTCTCTGTCCCCTTCACTTACCAGGATGCATGTCCAGGTGTCCCACTGGGGCTGTCCCTACAGCTGCTTTATGGTACTGAGCAGAACCAACATGTCAGTGACCTGCCCCTGTCCCTCACTCTCAAACCACAGCCCCCAAAACCTTGCTAGTGTCCCTCATTCCTCACCTACAGCCCCTGCCTGCCCCACACTCCCTCCTTCCAGGAAGCAGCTCCCTCCCTGAATGAGAACGTGGGTCCAGCTACAGCTGTCACACCTGTAGCTTTGTGGCTCTGAGCAGTGCCAGCCTTTGCTGTTCTGCTCCATGTGCCTAGGCTCTAACAATCCCCATGCTCTTCCTGGGAAACCCTTGATTAGGGCTCAGGGACTGGGGTAGGTAAGGCCCTTCCCTTCCAGGCCACCTCCCCCTGCACAGGCTGCTTTAGGGGGGCTCCAGCAGCCACTTCTACCCATAGGCCCCTCCACCCTACATATATCTCTGTGTCTCTCTCCTGCCACCTCCAGCTCATCACATACACAGGCCCTGCTGCCACCTCCTGCCCATGACACCTCACAAGTAGTTCCCCGAACCAGAAGCCCCACAAGCTGGGGCTGCTTGTCCTGGCACTGGTATGGGCATGGGGCAGGGCATAGTGTGGTAGCTGCCCATGCAGCTGTGGTTCCTGCCAGCAGGTTCTGTCCTGTCTGGTGGATGGGTAAGCAGGGCGTGGGATTTGTGATGGGAGTATGGGGTTGTGTGTGTGGCTTGTGGGGGGGATAGCTCCCCTCTGCCCCCTCCCCCATGGTGCACAGCTCCCTGCCCCCAGCAGCAGCAGCAGATGGAGGACCCTCAGTGAGCTCTTGGCCTGCTGCGGGCAAGGCCCCACCGCTTGGTGGCACATAGCTTAAGCTGAGTCCCAGAGGCTGCATGTGGCAGCATGGAGCTGGCCCAGCCTCCTGGCATGCGCCTTTGGGTCAGACCAGGCTAGTTTCATGCCAGCACATGGGGCTCATGACAGTGCAGGGGGGAGCCATGTGCCATCAGGGGTCAGCTCTATGCCTTCACGTGGGACTTCCAGCACTCCGGCAGGTGTGCACATGGTGGCATGGAGCCCACCTGGTCTGATGGCATGCGACTCTCCACAGCTTCTGGTCCACACACCATTGGGCCAGGTTGGCTTTGCGCCTCCAAGTGCGGCTCCCCCACTGGAGTGCTGGAAGACCCATGTGGAGGCATGTTGCTGGCCCAGCCTGATAGCCCATCGTTCCCACCTTCAGTGTCTGGAGCCCCATGTGCTAGCATGGAGCCAGCCTGGCTTGGGCCAAAGGCGTGTGCCAGCAGCCAGAACCAGCTGTGCCACCATGTGCAGCCCCCAGGGACTGGGCCAGAGCTGCGTTCCACTAGGCAGCTCTGTCTGTAGTGGCTCATGAGTGCCCTGAGAGCCTGTTGCTGCCACTGGAAGTAGGGGCTGTGCACCATGGGGGAGGAGGGCACGTGGACATGTGGAGGAGGTCCCTCCGCTCCCACAACCGCCCTCCCCCCCCCCACACTGCCACACCGCCACCACAAACCCCAGATACGTGCAGCTTCTGAAACTCAGCTGGAGCTGTGCATTGCTGCCTGCAGTGGGCCTGGAGCATCCTGGTGGCCCACTGCTGCCTCCTGTTGCTGTGCTGCAAGCCATGCCCAGCTTATATTTTCTCCAGCGCGCTGAGGTGTCCTTCATGTATATAAACGATGAGTATCATTATAGAATCATAGAAAATTAGGGCTGGAAGGGACTTCAGGAGATCTAGTCCAGCCCCCTGCTCAAAGCAGGACCATCCCCAACTATATCGTTTAGCCAGGCCTTAAAAACATCCCAGGATGGAGCTTCCACCACCTGTTTAGGTAACCTGTTGCAGTACTTCACCAGCCTCCCAGTGAGAAAGTCTTTCCTAATATCCAACCTAAACCTCTCTTGCTGCAACTTGAGACCATTGCTCCTTGTTCTGTCATCTGCTACCACTAAGAACAGTTTAGTTCCATCTTTTTTGTAATCACCATTCAGGTAGTTAAGGGTTGCTATCAAATACCCTTAGTCTTCTCTTCTGTAGACTAAATAAACCCACCCTCATCCAGTCCTCAGAAGTCATGTGCCCTGGCCCCCAAAGCATTTTCATTGTCCTCTGCTAGCTTCTCTCCAGGCTGTCCACATCTTTTTTACAGTGGGGGCCCCAAAACTGGACACAGTACTCCAGATGTGGTCTCACCAGTGCTGAGTAGAAGGGCATAATTACTTCACTCAATCTGCTGACAATGGTCGTACTAATGCAGCCCAGTACGCTTTTAGCCTTCTTGGCAACAAGGACACATTGCTGCCTCACATCCATCTTATTGTTCACTGTAACCCTGCTTCCCCATCCCCGTCTCTGATCCTTTTCTGGAGAGCTACTGCTTAGCCAGTCTGTCCCCATTCTGTAGTGGTACATGGGATTATTCTATCCTAAGTGCAGGACTTTGAACTTCTCCTTATTGAGCCTCATGAAATTTTTTTTTTGGTCCAATCCTCCAATTTGTCTAGGTCACTCTGAATCCTAGCCTACCCTCTAGCATATCTACTACATCCCACAGCTTGGTGTCATCCTCAAACTTGCTGCAGGTGCAATCCATCACATCTTTTGGATTGTTAATGAAGACATTGAATAAACTGGCCCCTGGACCAACCCCTGGGGCACTCTACTTGATAATGGCTACCAACTAGACATAGAGCCATTGATTACTACCAGTTGAGTTTGACAATCTAACCAGCTTTCTATCCACCTTGCAGTTCATTCAGCTAGCACATACTTCCTCAGCTTGCTTGCAAGAATGCTTTGGGAGACCGTATCAAAAGCTGTGCTAAAGTTAAAGTATATTACTTCCACCCTGCATCCACAGAGCCAGTTATCTTATAATAGAAGGTTGATCAGGCATGACTTGCCGTGATGAATCCATGCTGACTGCTCCTAATCAACTTCTTCTCATCCAAGTGCTTAGAAGTGGATTCTTTGAGGGCCTGCTCCATGATTTTTTCCAGGGGCTGAGATGAGGCTGACTGGTCTGAAGTTCTCTGGATCATCCTTCTTCCTTTTCTTAAAGATGAGCACCATAATTGCCCTTTTCCAATCATCCAGGACCTCTCCTGATTTCCACAGGTTTTCAAAGGTAATGGCTAGTAACTCTGAAATCACATAAGCCAACTCTCTCAGCACCCTCATATGCATTGCGTCTGGCTCCATGGACTTGAATACATCACCACATTTTTCTAAATAATCCTTGCCCTATTCTTTTACCACTGAGGGCTGTTCACCTTTTCTCCAAATTGTGCTGCCTGGTGCAGTAGTCTGGGAGCTGATTTTGCCTGCGAAGACCAAGGTAAAAAAGGCATTGAGTACTTCCGCCTCCCCCATTCAGTAAGGGACACGCACTTTCCCTGACCTTCTTGTTGCTAACATACTTGTAGAAGCTCTTTTTGGTACCCCACATGTCCCTTGCTAGCTGCAATGCCAACTGTGCTTTGGCCTTCCTGACTTCATCCCTGCATGCCTGAATAATATTCTTATACTCCTCCCAAGTTTTGTCCAAGCTTCCACTTCTCGTATGCTTTGTTTTTGTGTTTCAGCTCGCCGAAGAGTTCTCTGCTAAGCCAAGCTGGTTGCTTTCCACATTTGATATTCTTCCTGCACATCAGGATTGTTTGTTCCTGTGCCCTCAGTAAGGTTTCTTTAAAATACAACCTGCTCTCCTGGACTCCGTTCCCCTTAGACTTGCTTCCCAGGGGATCCTGCCCGTCAGTTCCCAGAGGGGGTCAAACTCTGCTTTTCTGACGCCTAGGGTCCACACTCTTCTGCTCTCCTTTCTTTCTTTCGTCAGGATCCTGAACTCAATCATCTCATGGTCACTGCTGTCCAAGTTGCCATGCACTTCTACATCCCCCACCAACTCTTCCCTGAGTGTGAGCAGTCGGTCAAGAAGAGCACAGCCCCTAGTTGGTCTCTCCAACACTGGAACCTGGAAATTGTCCGCAATACTCTCCAAAAACTTCCTGGATTACCTGTGCACTGCTGTATTGTCCTCCCAGCAGATGTCAGGGTGACTGAAGTCCCCCTAAAGAATCAGGGCCCGCGATCTGGAAACTTCTGCTAGTTGTCTGAAGGAAGCCTCATAGTTTCATCGTTTCATAGTAGCTAGGGTCAGGAGGGACCTGAACAGACCATCTAGCCTGACCCCCTGCCACAGGCAGAAATGAATGTGGGTTCACAAGACCCCAGACAGGTGATCATCCAACCTCCTCTTGAATATGCCCAAGGTAGGGGCGAGGACCATTTCCCTGGGAAGTTGGTTCCAGATTTTGGCCACCCTAACTGTAAAATATTGCCTTCTGATCTCTAACCTAAACC
>JAGPOW010000229.1:35708952-35721174 GCA_030014935.1 Caiman crocodilus
CTTCAGTGGAGGGCGTCTGGACCTGCAGATTTAAAAATGTCTAGCCCTTCCAGAAGATCCCTAACTACATCTGTGCTGACTGAAGTCCTGACAGAGTTATCTCCAAGATTGTCTCTACCTCTGGTAGGATAAATGTCCCAGTCCCTGTTCAAGAAAACAGAGGCAAAGAAACTTAAAAATATTGGCTTTCTCATCTGGTGTAGCCACAAAATTTGCGTCTTGCAGGGGGCCTACATTGCTTGGTGCCCTCTTCTTGCTCCCAATGTACTTGAAAAAGGACTCTGTTGTCCTTAATCCTGGACACTAGCCTGAGCTGCATCTCTACCTTGGCCTTCCTTATAGCCCTCCTACATTCATGGGCCAAGGAGGAGTACTCCTCCTTGGTGATAGCTCCTCCCTTCCACTGGTTGTATGCCCCCCTTTTAGTCATTGGGCATTGCTGAGTGCCCTTGCTGAGCCAAGGGGGTTTCTGAGCACTCTTAGCCACCTTGCTTCTCTCAGGGACTGTTAACTTTTGGGCCTGGAGGATTGTCCCCTTAAGGTATGACCATCCTGTGTGGACTCCCATCTCCTCTACCTACTGGGCCCTTAGTGCCTCCCCCACTAATCTCCTAAATTCATTGAAGGTGGCCCTTCTGAAGACAAGGGCTTTAGCCTTGGTGTGAGCCCTTGACGCCCTGTGTTGGATAATGAAATCCAGCAGGTGATGATCGCTATTGCCCAGGTGGTCAAGGACCTGCAGTCCCCTCACCAGGTCATCCCCCTTGGCCAGGACCAGGTTCAGCAAGGCATTGCCCCTAGTGGGGCTGTGCACTTCCTGGATAAGGTGAAGGTCCTGTAATATAGCCAGGAACCATACGCGAGCGGTCAGACCTGGCTGCATGACAACATCCCTTGACCTAACTGCCTCCATAAGCTGACTGGAAAAGTCCTGGTCCAGCTCTTTTCCCCTGTTCGGGTAGTCTGTAGTAGACACCCACCATAAGGTCCCTTTTACCATGCCCCCCTTGTAATTTGACCTATAGTGCCTCTGCCCGACCCTCCTTTAACCCGAAGCTAATCCTTGATGATGTGAGGTGCTCCTTGACATAGAGCGCAACCCCCCCACCTTTCCTCTCTGTCTTGTCCCTTCTATATAGGGTGTATCCCCGAATGCCCGCTGTCCAGTTGTAGGTAGGGTCCCACCAGGTTTCTGTGAGCCCTATTAAGTCTGGGTTCTTACTCTCAATCAAGAGGCATAGTTCCTCCTGCTTGCTCCCCATACTATGAGCATTAATGTAGAAGCACCTAAGGCCTTCTGAGGGTGCTTGTGCCTCCCTCTCACTGCCAGGACAGTTGTGGTCCCCTGCTGCCCAGATGTTGTTGCTTACCTGGGCTTCCCTTCCTCCTGTCACCCTGTATGCTGGTGAAGCATCCTCTCCACTCAAAGCAGCCCCCCATCTACCGTATCCTCCTGGTCTGGTGGTCTATCGCAGACACCCACCGTGACATCCCCCTTGTTGCTTTTCCCTCTGACCTTAATCCAGAGACTATGAACAGGCCTGTCTCCAGTTTCATACTGGGGCTCTGAGCAATCATACAGCTCTTTTACATACAGTGCAACTCCTCCATCTCTTCTCCCTTGCCTGTCCTTCCTGAACAGTTTGTACCCATCCATGACAGTGCTCCAGTCATGTGAGCTACCATCAAGTCTCTCTTATTCTGATTGTGTCATAGTTCCTTGACTGTGGAAGGACTTCCAATTCTTCCTGCTTGTTTCTCAGGCTCTGTGTGTTAGTGTACAGGCACCTGAGGTAACTAGGCAATTGCCATACTTCCTCAGGAAAAATGAGGTCTCCCCTGTTGCCCCTTCCTGCTTCTGCTTCCTCTAGGCCCCCTACTTCCCCACTTGCCTCAGGGATTTGTTCTTCATTCCCCTGTGAACCTAGTTTAAAGGCCTCCTCACTAGGTTAGCAAGCCTAATTATTCACTAATCCTTGCAAATTATCAGTTTCATTTTCAAAATTTCAGTCAGGGATCAGAAGCAATACCATTGCTCATTGCTTACATTCAGGGGTGGATCCAGGAGTGATACATTTGCATCCCTCTTTGATTTCTGGTCCACTCAAAGGTTAAAGCCAACTGTCTGGCAGTGATAGCAATATTTCTATCCAGGCACCAGCGATGGAGTCAAATGACTTTATGGCTCATTGTAATCTACCTAATACCTTTTAGTCTTATGTTCAACTAAAGCTAGCCTTTTTTCTGCAATTCTGCTGTCTATTAGTTGCTTCTGGGAATGTAATTCCCTTTTCACAATCCTGAAGAATATTTTTAACTTTTAACACATTAATTCAGGTGTAGAAATAATTTTCAATGAAGTATTGGATGCATAGTCAAGATGCTCAAGGAGGCTAGGTTTTGTTTTATGAATCTCAAAAATATACCTACATTTAAGTATAATGACTGCAGAAAGAATGAAACAACATTTTTCATTATTATTTCCTAGTTTGTTGTGTGTTTTTAGGCATAATATAGCAAATGAATGTACATTCCAATAAATTTATATTTGTTTTTGCTCGTATCTTAAACCTAATAATATAGCCATATAACCTCTAGCTTCTTACTAAATTTTCTAGGTTTTTTTTACTTTGATAATAACATGCATTGTGTTATATATGATAATGCATCACACAATCTCTACCCCCTTTTCAAAATGCTAGATCTGCCCATGCTCACTTGTCATAAGAAGAAAACTGAATAGTTGAAGTGTGTAAGCAAGCCGCATGCTGGAATTTTTTTTGGTTCAAACAATTTAGCAAATATGTATTGTTAACCTCTACATATGAGGGAAATCAGAGATTACAAAGACATAGCTTTCTAAGAAAAGAGAACAAAAGTTGGCAAGTTAATGTGTGTCCTAAGGATTACTTTGCAAGACTCTCAGGTGTTTCCATCCCACCCTGAATGTGAGAATTACAGACCACCTAATCAAGAGAACTTGCTCCGGGAAAACCTCGAAAGTTTCAGCATGGAAGGTACTTCAGAATCTGGATGCTTAGTTGAACATTATCTCAATCTCTAGAAGAGGCTTAGATTCAAGCCAAAATTAATAGGAGAGTTTGAGAACTCTTACCTAACTGTTCCTAAACAGAAGTCTCATTGTGTCCATTCTGTACCTCTTTCCAGCGTTGCATACAATTCAAGAAAGGGAAAAAAATAGTGAGGCCAGTTCAGATCTTGGGAGTTAACTTGAACATAGAAACAATTTGATGGTGTTTCAGTTAGCAGCTCTAATTTTGGCCTATCTTTAACAGCCCCACAGCCCTCCCGAGGGGCTCAGGCCCCCGGATCTGCGTGCGGGATGACAGCAGGCTGCTGCTGCCAGCTGGGGCCGGGGCCAGCGCCAGCACCTGAGTCTGCCTGGTGCAGCCCGTGCCGACCACTGGGAACAACCCAGTGCTGGTGCTGGCCTCAGCTGGCAGCAGCGGCCTGTTGTCATCCTGCACGTAGATTCATGGGCCTGCGCCCCCCAGGAGGAGTCTGGCACATAACCCCTGGGACGTATGGGCCCCCAAGCCGGTGTGCAGCATGACAGCAGGCTGCTGCCACTGGCAAGTGTTAGGAGTTCTACTTTGAACAGTTTGAGGTGCAGTGTCCCAGAAACCCCTATGCCTATCTGCTTGAAATTTGGCAGGCTTCCTGCCCTCAGAAGGGGCTACCACCCCTGCAGCTGTCATCCAAATCAAGAAATGGCAAAATTATAGGCATTTTCATGATTCCCCACTATAGCCTATGGGCAAAACATTGAAATGCGTTGAAACAGTGAAACAATTTAGAAAAAATGAAATAGGACAGTGCTTCAAAACAGCGAAATGAAGCACTGTCCTTTTCAAATGGCGAACCAGAAGTCAAATTGAAATGGTGCTGTTTCGCACAGCCCTAACAGACAGACAGGCAGAATAAGTCTTCTATTATATTAGATGCTGTACAAACACAGGATAAAAAAAAATAGTTTCTGTTCCAAAAAACTTACTTTGAGCGATGTTTCTTTGAGTTTCCTTTGAGAGGCAGATTTAGAAGAAAATCAAACAGGCTTTTTAAGTAGGCTGGTAGCCAACAGTCTTAGCCCTATGGCCAAGTTGGCTAAAAGCTCTGATAACAGCACCGTCTAAAAAGGTATTCACAAAGGACCCCAGTGCTGACACAATGAATGCTAATCAGTGCTGAAGGACAGTGGCTTTTAATAACCCTTTCTTGGAGCATGGCCAAAATTAAAGAGCAGTGTACATCTTCCCTGCGACCATTCGTATGGGACCATTCATTCATCTACGAGTCTTATAGTCACAATAATCTGCATCCTCCTCCATGTTTGTTACACAACTTCACAATAGTAACTAAAACTTTCCAGCATAGTTGAACATACTTGTCCCAGAAAAGTCTGTGCAGTGCTCCATCTCTCTCCAGAGGCTGCTGCTGGGCATCGTTCCAGTACTTGTTTGTTTCTCGCTGAATGATGCTCTGGGTCTCTTAATTTGGCTTTTGGCTGTCACCGAAGACGTATTTCAGCTTCTGCTCAAAACTGATAAGAAGTACTATGATGGCTCAATGTTTCATATGAACAGGGGAGTCACAAAACGCTTCCACTTTGTTTCCTTAATGGCTAAGAAGACAACTGAAGTAACTAAGCTCTTTGTAGCAGCAGGAAACACAAAATCAGTAGTAAATAAGGCACATTAGTTGAAAACCGGTCTCTTACCATCATCAGGAAGCTTTTGCTTGTAGTATGCAGGTGACAGGGCCTGTAATCCATCCTGCGCATGTCTACATGAGATGCTGCTACTCAGTAGTAACAAGCTAGTTCACAATAGCTTGTTGTTGTTGGCTTTGGATTTAGGACCCAGTTGCCCTGTTCTGTGAGGGAGGACTCACCTGGGGAACCTACGCTCATACCAACCATGACTTTTCCATTTGATGGTAGGCAAATTTATTGATGCACTGTGATAACAGAAAAGAAGCAATACAAACAACCAAGCAACTCCGTATATCTACCAAAAGCTAGGGCTGTCATCAGAGTCGAAGTACATCTGTCCAGGATGCAGTCTTCCCTCTGAGGCTGTCTCTTAGATGTCAGATGCCAGCAGGTCAGCAGCCTGGAGGTGGGATGTTGAGGCCCAAAGTGGGATGGAAGAGAGGGGCTGGTGGTGCGCCTTCTGTCCATGGTGGCCTCAGGGACCCCCTCCAAGGGACAGGGATGCATCTCATGGAAAAGGACCTAGGCAGGACAGGGAGGAGGGACCCTTTGTTACTCTCAAGTCTCTGCTTTTGTGTTCTCCCTCCCTCCAATGTGAGCTACTAAATAAATGGACATTAGGCTGCCCTAATGTGCAGTAGCAAAACTGCATGCTTTTTCAGTGACACTTTAATATGCATTAGCTTAATGTACTGCACATTAGCGTGTTTGCATGTTTTTTTACGTGATGCTTTACTGTGCAGTAAAATAGGCTACTGAGCATTTAAGTGCACATATGCCCACTGTATCACAGTTCAGCTCTTGAAGAAGCACTGCAGGAACATAAGTCCAGATCAGATGGGAATCCTGTATCCTGTCCCTCAGTGTCTAAAACCAAATGTTTCAGGGGAAGATTCAAGAAATCCCAGAGCAGACGGTTGTTAAATAATATAAAATAGCTAAAGTTTCTTCCTGAACCAATATTTAATATGTGGTTGAAATGTGAAAGTTTATCAAGCCATTCTACAAAAAATGTTTTTATCCTATCAACTATATTGAGTGAAACTGCATCTTTGTAGAACGGGACCAGGAACAGTAGATAATATTTGCTATTTTGCATGATTCTTTCCTATTTCACTTAATTTCCTCTTAAAGGAAACAGTTGTAATTAAGTATCTCTACCTTCGTGTCCCTAATTATTTTCTGTGCCTGTAAAATGGCCCCCTCTATGTCTGCACTGCATTAGTTTTTCTGAGAGGGGATGACTAAGACAGGAATATCATGATTCAGGTGATGATGCATTATCCATCTATATACATACAGGGTCATAACATTTTAAATGCTATTCCCCACTTCTAATCTATACCAGAATGTTGTTTGCCAGTTTTTGAACATGTGAAGCAAAAGTTTCCTTTGAACGGTACCAAATAATACCTTCAGCTTTTTGGATTGGCGACAGTTTGATTAGAATCTAGTAATGGATACAAATTGTTCCCATTATTTCCTTCAAGATACATTGCTCTGTTAGCTGTCTGTGGGCACGTCTACATGAGACACTAAATGCACAGTGGACTAATTCTACTGCACATTAGTGTGCCACAGCAAAAGCCATGCTATTGCACTAGAATTAGTTATTAGTTGTAGAATTACTCGTTGGCTAGAAAATGATATGTAGATGTTTCCTTTTAGGAATTGGCTCATGGGGAAAGTAGATATTATATTAGAACAGTGGTCCAGGGCAACAGCAAGGGTTAATTGATTTCTAAAAGCCTGTTTTGTCCCAGTTTCACAGCTTTTAAGAAAGACAGAGTGTCTTCAAGATGGCCAATGGATATACACATCCTGGGAAACTGAAAACACCCAAGCTTTGTTTTCATAATAGAGATAGGCCTGGCTCCAGCGCCTACTTGCAATAGGCCTGTGCGAATAGGAAAGTATTTGATTTGGATTTGGAGATTCAGGTCACTTCGTGAATCGATTCATCTGAATCAGCTTTGGAAGATTTGGTGCTGATTTGGAAAGATTTGGTGATTCAAATTGTCCAGGGAGTGTCAGGCACAGCTGGGTGGCTTCCGGTTCTCCTGCAGTTCCTCTGGCTGCGCCTGCCTCTCCCTGGGTAGGGGCAGCCACAGGAGAAGCCCCCGTGGCTGTTGTGGCTGGTCCCATCACCTGCCCAGCCCCATCCTAGTCCCAACACCTAAAAAAACCCAAAAAAACCAAAACCCTGAAAAAAGGCTCCATACTCACTGGCTGCAGGCATGGTGACTGAGGCCTCTGGGTGCTCATGGCAGAGCACCGCGGGCAGTGGGGGTAGTGGGGATCACCCCCCCGGCTCCCCTTTTGGCACCTGCACAGCAGCTGCCCAATGGTGCAGGTGCAGTGTGGCTCGGCAGGGTACTGAACACTGCCTGGGAGGTGGGGCCTCTGGGGCTAAGCGCTGCTGGGCTCTAGCTGACACATGGACCCACCCTAGCTCCCAGACAGCGTGGGGCACTCTGCTCTGCTGAGTTGCTTTGCATGCACGCGACGTGACAGGTGCTGCATGGGTGTCAGGTGGGGGGGGTGGGGAATCCCCGCTGCCCTCCACAGCCCCATGCTGTGCAGGGGCGGTCTCTGCCATGAGTGCCTAGAGGCCCCAGTTGCTGCTCCTACACCTGGTGACTGCAGAGCTTTAAAAAAAAAAAAATCCCGTGCTTACTGGCTCCGGCAGCGGCAACTGGGGGGCTCCGAGGGCTTGTGGCAGAGCCTCCCTGCACTTGGCTCTCATGCAGCAGCTGCTCCATCGCATGGCTGCAGTGGGGCTCAGCATGGTGCTGCATGCTGTCTGGGAGCTGGGGTCGCTGGCGCTGAGCACTTCTGGGCTCTGGCTGACTCCTGGAGCTACCCTGTCTCCCAGGCAGTGTGCAGCACCCTGCTGAGCTGTGCTGCACCTGCACCATGGAGCAGCTGCCACATGTGTGCCAAGCAGCGGGGGACAATCAAGACTGCCCTTGCTGTGCAGGGGGACTTTTCCATGAACCCTCAGAAGCCCCTCATCACCACTGCCAGAGCTGATGAGTACAGGGCTTTTTTTTTTTTTAATTTTATTTATTTATTTATTTTTAAAGCTCTACAGTCACTAGCTGCAGGAGTGGCAATTGGGGATGCTTGCCCAGCCAGTGATGTGGGGTGGAGGGGGTGCGTGATTCAGGGACGGCTCACTCTGGGTGGAAGCAGGGCATAGCCCCTTCTCCCAGCACTGCTGTGCCTGCATCGGTGCTGGGAGCAGGGGCTGTGCCCTGCTGCCCCTTGCCCCCTTCTGCCAAGAGTAAGTTGTGCCCGCGTCCTGCCGCCTCCCCCCGCACCTGGGCAAGCAGCAGCAGGACAGAGCCCCTGCTCGTAGCACTGCCGCACCCACATCCTGCACCCCCCACCTCCCTCCCTGAGTAACATGCCCCACTTCCCTGGCTGGGCAGCTTGTCCCAGCCCCTATCCCTCCCTCCCATCCCTTCCCTCCCCCCGTCCCCAACCTCAACAGACTTACCAGCTGGAGGCAGCGGTCAGCTGACTGTTTAATCTATGGCCAAATCTCCAAATTGGCCAAATCTTTTTCTGAAGCTTTTACTTGGTCTCCCAAATCTGCTCCAAATCAAATCAGCTACCAAAGCTTTCCACAGTCCTAACTTGCAAAACCCCATGGGATTGCTATTTTCAAATGAAATGACCATATTAAGGTGTGTGCACGTGATAGGTTTATGAAAATAGGATTTTGGACAGTAATGACATTGGGCTTCAGGTTCTCCTGCAGTTCCTCTGGCTGCACCTGCCTCTCCCTGGGGAGGGGGAGCCACAGGAGAAGCCCCCGTGGCTGTTGTGGCTGGCCCCATCACCTGCCCAGCCCCATCCTAGTCCCAACACTTGAAAAAAAACAACCCGAAGAACCTGAAGCAGGAAGACCAATCCATAATGCCTGAAGATGAATATATCAGAGGATAAAAAATACAAAAGGGGGAGTTTCCAAAGCAGCAGGTGGGCAGTTGGCATCAGTCCCGACCTCCAAGGTTGCTAATGTCAGACCTTCAAGTGAAGAACCTTAAGGTGGTGTTTACGTACCAGCCAGATGGGCCACTCACCTTGTGTATATTCTGGGGACTGGGGAATTTGGGTAATCATCTTGCTTGCTTTGCTTGCATTGCTCTTATTTCCTATCATTTTGTATCAATATAATTCCCCTATTATTAACCGGAGGAGTTGTGATAAGTTTGAAGGTTGTGCTCTCCCGGAGCAAAGTATTGGGGCTGGGCTGTGAATCCAATGCCAACATCAGTCTACTACACATTAGCATCACTAATAAGGCAGTTATTGTGCATTTGGTTAGTACCTGTTATTACAGGTACTAAACTTAATGTGCAGTAACCACGGTGCATTCATGCACGTGTCGATTTCTTACAGCCCTCTGAAGTTCCACACACTCTTCCACAGCTAGGACAAAACTCTGTGACATGTTATCATTTGCAGAGATTGCTCTCTCACGGTCACCATCTTTTCCCAATCGTTGCTGGATCCACTAAACAGTTCTGGTCTTGCTATCTAGAGGCATCTTATTGCTAATCTTGCACTATTATAGTAATTAACCATTTATTCCCATTCTTTTTTCTGTCTCTAATCCCTCTTCCTAAATTGTGATTGAACTATGCATCTTGCCCTCATTACTACATAATTTCCTTAATAGGCTCTTGTGAAGGACTTGGAAAGCTTTAAAAAGTCCAAATAGATTGTCATTGAGTTCTCCTTTGAATCCTGTTGGTAAAATGCGAGTGGCATAATGCTTTCCCCAAGAGATGTTAAGAACCAGTTATATTGTGGTCACCGTTACTAATAGTAATACCAGTGCTACTTGGGGCCTCGGTGGATCTCGTGGTATGGAGATTCCAGAGAGACTGGGGACTTGAAGAAACTATGTGTTTGGGTTACAAAAAGAAAGAAAAAAAATGGGAGGGAGGGGGGTTGAAGAAGGGAAAGGAAGAGGAAAAGAGAAATTAGCCTTTTTTCCAGTTTGCCTGCAATATTTCAACCAACACATTGAACCACTTCTGAGAAACAAAAGCTGCAGTTGCAAACCTGATTTAAGGCATCCCTGTTACTAATAAAATAAATAAATTTACACCTTAAGATTATGTCTGAGTGTATCAGATTATTTTCTGTCATTCACTCACTCTCTCCATTTTGGTACTAACCAGTTTTTAAAAAAAATAGCTTTTCCTGTTGCCTTCATTTTATAATAGCTGTATATTTTGAAAATGAAATGATAAGGTTGGGACCCCCCCTCCCCAGCTCTAATGTAAAAGCCCATGTTTTAAAGCTTAGGACTGCAGGACATCTGCATAGGTAAATATAAATCTTGTTGGCATTTTAATTTTCTCCCTGGAAATCTTGTTTTGATGTTCAAGTGTTGAGGAATTCTGGGAGTTTTTTTCATTATTACTGTCCTTATGAAAGCAGCTGTTCTATGAACGTTGTGTATTTTGTTACCTCATCAAGAATCGGAGCGAGATTATGGCATGATGGGGGCTGGTGTGGCTACATTCAACCCATTTCTTATTCATTGGAGTATTACTGATTGATTTAATGTCAGCTCCGGGGCAGTTACTCATCCGGGATAGTTGTCCAATTCAGAACTCTATGTTATTTATGTAAACGATGCTTTACTTTTATTCTTCCATACAAATAAATCCAGTTTGACAGAACTGTTTAGAAGACAAGTGTGTTTTCCTTGGGGGATTATGGTACTGGTAGTGGTCTGTTTCAATTCTCATATTGCTTTTGCATTGTATAAGATATTGGCAAGCAACTGTTTTCTTTTCTTCAAGCAGGACACAATGGCAACTGGGGAAAAAGACTAGGGAAAAATGCAAAATTAAATTAGGGATAATAAATGATGTCCTAAAGAAATAGAAAGTGGCCCAAATTTGAAACAGACAGATTGAATCCGTGGCTGAAGTGTACTGGCTTGTTTCCATTGAAGTAAAGTGAAGCCCCTGTTGCAGGCAGGACGAAAGAGTATGTTGGTGGGTAAGGCACCGGGCTGGGAGTCAGCAGACCAGCATTTTAAGCCCACGTTTGTAGCTAACCTGTTGTATGATTTTGGGGGAAATCAGTTTACCTCTCTATGCTGCTTTTCTCCGTCCTGTCCTCTGAAAGTCCTATCTATTTAAATCGTAAGCTCTGTGGAGCGCGGTCTCTCCCTCTCCAGTGTCTAGCATAGTGGGTTCTTGACCCCACTTGGACTCTCAAATAAAAATAAGGGGACAGTTTCACTGTCAGAGGATCTGGCCCCAAATCTCAAATTAAACCCTATCCAGGTTTTAAATAGAATGAAATAAGTCCTAACGAGCCTGCAGAGTACTAAGGATAATCTTGACTGTTAAGCACAGGAGAAAGCCTCTGCAGATATTATGGCTTGAATTGTTCTGTGCGGCGGGGCTCCCCTGTTGCGAGGGAGGTGTACATCTTTCGTAGGAAACCGGGAGATTCTGAGATATCACTACAGATTTCGGCTATTGAGACCGGGGTGGGAGGTGAGGGGGAGGAGTGGACAGAGAGAATCAGACATAAGGAAAAAACCTTTTAATATCTCACTAAGGGTCTGGGGCCTGTGTAGGGACAGGAAAGAGAGCTGTGGATTTGCAGGACCTCTGAGAATCAGGGCCTCTACTAAAGTGCAAAATTATGGGTGTAGTGGGTCTTGTTTTAAGCAACCAAATTTGTTAACTCCAAAGTGCATTGACTACTCCTGCACCGCAGCTTTTCACACTACACATTCTTGTGAACAGTTTGCTGTTTGTTGAGCTGCGGCTTTCTATATTAACAACGCACGTGTGTGATTGCTGGTAAGTAGATTTATTGTGGATCATTCTTAGAGGAGGTGGAAGGAAGATTGTACTAACATTATCTCTTCTGGTCCTTGCATGGCGGTTAAACATTTTTTTAAAAGCAAGTGATAGATAGATATAAAAATGGGAGACAGATGGATAGACAAAAAAACAGGATCAGATACTAGATGAGTTACAACTGCAGCCTTAGCTCATGTGCTGTCTTAATGCTACAATACTAGCACAGCATCAAAGGCATTTTACATCTGCCCCCTCCTCCCCACAACTGTACCGATTTATATGAAAATTAAGATTACAAATTAAGACCAGGCTATCCTGGAGTTTTCCAGTTCATCAGCCATCCAATAAAAATGATGTCGAGCCTGTATGCATAATTCCCAGAAGATTACTTTGTCCGTACAGCTAAGCTCTGTCCCTGATATAAAAGATCTCTATCCAGTTTTATTGAAATAAAGAACTAACATCATAATCCCAATATTGAGGTATAATCTTCATTATCTCCTGACCCTCTTGAGGGTTTTTTTCCCCACCACCCCTAGTCTATATTGCTTCAGATTTATTTCATTTATAATCTCGATGTGTTTACCTTTATTGAGATAGGATTATAAACTGAATGAAAAAAGGGTAAAAAACAAACAA
>JAGPOW010000229.1:35755103-35806171 GCA_030014935.1 Caiman crocodilus
GTTATAAGTTTATTAATGTCTTGGCCGGCTGACTGGTCAGAGCCGGCCGAGGGGGAAGGTGCTTAACTAAGCGGATGTCAGGCGGGCTAGCGGTGGAGAGGCGGGACAGCGTATTGGTTTTAAAATAGATTTTACTTACGCTGCTGGCGGTCGCAACGCAGGCTGTAGGCTCACTTGTGTAGTTACAAATCAAGTTACCGCAACAAGTGTACAGACGAAAGCGCGCAGGGAAGGGGTACGTCGGGAGGTTGCTGACGGGGAGCCGTTGGTGGGTGATCAGTTCGCCGAAGTCACCTTGCCACGTGCTCAGAGCTCCTTGCGGTGTGCTCAGAGCTCTGCGAGGTCTTTCCTGCAATGTGGTCAGAATGTGCTTCACTCCGATTTGGGTGGAAAGTGCACAGACTTTTATACTTTTAGAGTAGCCAATGAGAATTTGCCAAGTAGGAATACTTAATCAGGCGGAACATACTAAATTTAGAACAATGCCAATCACACAGAGGGGTGGTCTTAATGCCAATCATATGGAGGGGTGGTTTCAATGCCAATCATATGGAGGAGTGGTCTATTGTGTCAGGGACACTCACTTGATTTGGGTTGTGACATGCCCCCCTGGCCATGACACAATAGAAAAAACTTAGGTGAGAGCGACTTTCATCTACAAACTCGTTGCGTCGTTACGAGGTTGAGGTAGTAAATGGATATGTACAAATTACAGGTTTTTTCTTTTTTACACATTATAAAACACAACAATATACAACAATGATTACTACGACTAATAAAACACAAAGCAATTAAAGCATTGATTGACTTAGATGAGATACTTTAGGCTAGAATTTAATGCCCCCCATGTAGGGGGTTCTCACAATTATTTCAAAATCTGTGAAAACTTAATTGTAACACTGATTTACCATGTAGTCGTTACTAATTTAACCATTATTTTTCATTTACTCATGATATCCCTCACGTTCTGATTCTCTGTCTAAAGTTCCTTTCTTTGGCCATCTATCGTCACCTCTCTTCTCTTTTTCTCCTTCTTTTAGTGTACAGGTTTTTCTAAAACCTGATCACCTTTCCCTGTATTTTTACTACTTGCCCCTTCCACCAACATCTTCTTCATCTCTTTCCTTATGTTCCAAACTCTTTTTTACTAAACACACACTCTATATTTTTTCTTTTTCTTAACTTAAACTAGGTATTTACACTAAAGGGGTAGACCAAGAATACGTACATGGGATTATTAACAGAAAGATAGAATTGCAAGCATGCGGTAAGGCTATCTGTTGATGAACCGTCTGTCACAGTCCTGGATCCGAGTGACAGGAAATCCAGGTCCGAGCCGAAGGTCCTAAAGTCAGCTCTGTTAGCCGAGGAACCCATTGATAGCAGCAAGAACAGTGACAACTCTGCTCACGACGTAAGTGAGCGGTCATTACTTTGTTGACTTGAATGTGCTGTAGATCTCGAGATCCTCACGATCAGGCAGTCACAGATTGTCACTCCATCACTGTCGGGCCTGCAAATGAATGAATGAACAAACAAACAAACAAAAAGGAAAAATGGCAACAATTGAACTCGCCACAAAACTGGAAGACAACAAGACGAGGAATCAGTAAGCCGTGATGAGCTGGGGTTGGTAATTGGCCATCGCTGTCTTTTAGTCATCATATTCGAAACCCAGTTCACTTGCAAGGTGCCATTGGCCTTCGTCCCCTAGAAGGTGCAATTGTCGCTTTGTTAATCTGGAATGCTGTAGGAGGAACATGAACATGGCTCCCTCCTTCAGCGTTCACTGCGGCAACGGTTGTGATTCCCGTGGAACGTCAGATCCATAGCACTTCGGTCTCTGGGTTCTAACAGGGTATGCCAAGGACTGATGTTCCGCTTCACTGGAAACCCTCTTGGATGACTCCATAATGGCTTGCAGCCATGGAAGGTGACTTGAGATTTCCTGCCTGCTGTCCAGCCATTGAATTGAGGAAGAGCTGAAGCATCGTGGCATCGTCTCCTCTGTAGACTTCCACGCAGTCTTGTATACTGTCCAAGTTTGCAGGGACAGTTCCAGGGTTCCACAAGTGACGGTGAGGCCACTCTCCTCTACGCTGAGCCCGTGTTAGTCCCAGTTGGTGTACACTTGGGTTCTAGGAGGCATATGACACTCCTATTATGGCCAGCAGGAGTTGTTCTGCACTGGCCTTTCTTGGACGACTTTCATGCCAGGTGTGAAATTTGTGGGTCACTTGTCTGGCAACAAGCCCTGGGAGTGGGATGGGCCAGCAAGTATTACTTACTACTACATCCAGGTCGATGACACGTCCTCCGCTCCCATGAGGCTTGACGAGTCATATAATTGGCCTCTTCTATTTCTGACAAGTCTGACCCGAACTCCACTACCGGGTGTCCCAACCATATAGCCAACGATTCTTCAGATCTTATTTTTGATTCCTTACACAACTCCTGCATCACTGTTCTCGTGCGGATGCGGCATGTCGTGATGGTACAAGTTGTGTCTTTGTCTTGCGTATCAATGGCCTGCCTAACCATCATTATTGGATGGGCTGCGGTTAGAAGGGAGGTAACTGTGCGAGGCGGGAGCTTCTCTCCCTCGTAGAGGGGCAGCTCTACTGCTGATGCTAGGTCGGGGGGTGGAGCTTCTTTTGGCACTGCTTTTGGGGGCGTGGCCGATGACCGCGCGATCATGCCTTCTTCTCTGAGGCTTCCCATGTGCTCTCCCTTTTTCCTGGCACCGTCTTGGAATGGCGGTGGCTTGGGGTTCTCGGCCAGCCCGGGACTCTCTTCCACCACTGCTTCTTTAGCTACCTGGGCAGCTGTGAGGAGTTGAACCTCTAGGTTCGCATTTTCCCGCAACAAAGTTGTTACAGTATGGAAGATTATGTTCAGCATCTCCCCTTTATCTCACTTCGGGCCCATCCACTGCGCTGCGATACAGCCCTCCAACTCCAACTTTTCCTGGAGCTCCAAGAGGAGCTCATGGCCCCTCGATCCAGATGCCAGAGTTAGGGGATTGAATTGATTGGCCGGTGTCGGCTCTCTGCCCTCCCTCACACGTCTTATTCAGTGGGTGTACTCTTGAGCGAGGGTTGGTTCCACTGCACCTGCTGACTTGACTTTAACAAAAGACACTGTGTCCGCTTCATTCCGGGGCCTGAATAGGACCCGACTGTTGCTCATTAAGCACCTGAACGCCCCAGGGTGGAGATGAACTTCCCATTCTCTTGAAGTTTTTCTTTCCCCTTTCAGCGAGAGGAAACTACTGATAAGCTTCTCCCCTGGGTTGCCTGCTTGATGACATGTGAAGTGAGCCCACAATTCACCAGAATCGGTCAGAGGATGCCCTCTGGTGCGCCATGGGCAACACTCAATCAAAATCTTCTCCACCACAATGCCCATAGATCCTGTTCATGACGCCATGTCTCAGCTGGCCGACCGGTCAGAGCTGGCCAAAGGGAACGGTGTTTAACTAAGCGGGCATCAGACAGGCTATCGATGGAGAGGCGAGACAGCATATTGGTTTTAAAATAGATTTTACTTACGCCGCTGGTGGCCGTGACGCAGGCTGTAGGCTTACTTGCGTAGTTACAAATCGAGTTACCGCAACAAGTGTACAGATGAAAGCGCGCAGGGAAGGGGTACGTCGGGAGGTCGCCGACAGGGAGCCATTGGTGGGTGATCAGTCCGCCAAAGTCACCTTGCCACGTGCTCAGAGCTCTGTGAGGTCTTTCCAGCAATGTGGTCAGGATGTGCTCCGCTCCGATTTGGGTGGAAAGTGTGCAGACTTTTATACTCTTAGAATAGCCAATGAGAATTTGCCAAGTAGGAATACTTAATCAGGCGGAACATGCCAAATTTAGAACAATGCCAATCATATAGAGGGGCGGTCTTAAAGCCAATCATACAGAGGGGTGGTCTATTGTGTCAGGGACACTCACTTGATTTGGGTTGTGACAATTAAGTATTTCATCCTTTTAGAATCTAGAGAAAAAAGCCACCTATCCCCTGATCCAAATTTTCATACCACCAAAGCAAGCAAATTATGTTATCCTCCCAAACGTGTCATTCATATCAGTGTTTAGAACAGGACAGAGACATTTCTACACTAAATGTCAGGTTAGTGGTCCTGACTTGAGCAAGGGTTTAAGCTAGACGATGTCCTGAGGTCCCTCTGAGTCCTGCTTTTCTATGATTCAATGCCCACCATGATAGGTCCTTCAAACTTTTGTCAGGAGACAAGGTAAACACCAGACAAGAAATTAATGATAAAGAATAACTTTTCAAAATGTAGGTTAGCCAGAGTTATTACAACTCATTGTTGAGTTTTCCTATAGCAAACATTCTTTCTACATAGGGTGGACTTAAAGGAAGCAGCACACTAAGGATATCTAATCAAATTTATTTTTGTACTAGCATTTGTATAACGGGGTAACAAAGTTTCAGCTGGAATACTGCATCCGGTTCTAGGCAGTGTACTGCACAAGGGTATAAAGCATAGTGATCATTGGGTTTAGTAAATACAGGCAGATGATGAATGAGAAGAGCTAAATAAACTTTAACTGTGGAGCAGCAGGCAACCTCGGCAGCGTTTTGACTCTCTCTGACAGACTAGTTGGCTGCCCCCTAACTGAAGGACCATCTTCTTCACTACTTATAAAAGGCATTGAAAAAGTATCGTTCCTGGCCATTGTATATAGTTTTCTTTTATTTTTAATTGCCAGTTATTTTAGTTAAATTAAAGAGAGAAACACTGAATCAAGGGATGTGGCACATGGACGTTAAAACAAATTTTCCTCTATCAGTACATGCACTGCTAGACTGCTGTGGTGCTCTTTGTTTTTGGACACGGATGTCTTTTAAGAACTTCTCCAAATTGAAAAGTTTGTTAGTGCCACTACTATGCTAACCCAATGAAAGAAAATATTACCATTCTTTGGGTCTGCCTCCATATCTTTTTAATGCCATATTGATTGGGAAGGGAGAAACAAAGAGTAGTTGCGCATAATAGCAGAAGTAGTGATATTAGAATATTTGGATGAGATAAATGAAAAAAACTGAATGTTTTCAGGATGAGAGTCATACATGTAATGCAGCAGAGAACTAGATAGTGGAGATGGTTCAGTGGCAGATGTCATGCTTTGTAGGCCCATGTGAAGCTGCAACTATTCACTTTGGATTCAGATTTGGCTGATTTGGAGGGACAGTGATTTGATTTGGTGATTTGAATCACTGTCCTGATTCTATTTGGCTGATTCAGATTGTGCAGGGGTTTCTGTGAAGTGCACCTCAAGGTTCTGAAAGCAAATAAAAAAGGCAAAAAGGTAGGTGTTTCCGGAGTGAGGAGGGTAGCACTCACTCCGGCTGCACCTGGAGCTTGGGGAACCCTTCAGGAACACCAGCTGCCACCAAACTAGGAACCAAGGTGGTGCAGCGGGGTGTCAATACATCACCAGTAATACTGAACACCCTCTCGCTTGGAACACTGGGCAGGGCAGGTGTTCCTGGGCAGCCGTGGCCAGATCCTGTCTCACTTGGCTGCGGGTTGCCTAATAGGCCGAGGGGTCACAGTGCAGTGGTTCCACGTTCTCGGCAAGATAGGTAGCCACTAAGGCCTCCATGCTACCTGCCTGATGGTAGGCCCTGGTGCCTCTGGATCCCAACATTGAAACCATGCCCTTTGCCAACTTTGGCAGCAGCTATGGTGGTGGAGATTGTCTGCTGGTTAGAGTGCTGGCATGGGAAAGTGGATTCCCCACTTCTGTGTCCCCCCACCTCTGCCCTTCTGCCTCCCTGATTCTGTTCATCAGCACCTCTGTCCAGTGATCGAGGGTTTTGCTGCTGCAGATGAAACCCTCTACCCTCAAGCTGCACAAACCTTCCAACACATGGATCATACTGAACCAGAATGGATCCAACCACTTTTTGATGTCCTCCTTCAGCTGCTTCACCAGTGCCTGCACCTCTGGTGAAAGCAGCTTGCCCCAGCCAGGAACATTGATCCCCTGGAACTTCTCCATTTCATTCTCAGGCTCCTTCACTATGGGGATCACCTGGCTACGGAGGGCATTGCCAGCACTGAGGCTCTTGGTGGTCTTGAGGAATGGCTTGAGGACCACTAAGATCTGGGAGATGGTATCCCACTCCACTCTGTTAAGTAGGGCACTGATCCCAGTCTCCCTGATCAACAACACCTCATGGACAGCTTTCTGTTGCTCCACCAGCCTTTTGAGCTTCAGGTATGTGACATTCCACCAAGTTTCCACATATCCTGTATGATTTTGTGCTGTGGGATGCTCAGCTCTGCCTGTTTGTCCCGCAGCATCTTGCCCTATTTGATGCTCCAGTGGACATAGCCTGCCACCTTCTTTCATTGAAATGAGCTGGCTGGTAGTGATGGTGCCATCACTGGGACCTCTGTCTTCCTCCAAGCCATTCCTGACTACAAGGTAGAACTTGTGTGCTACACAGTGGATGCCCACAAAGTTGGCACCACATGCTGCCTTCACCATATTGGCCCCATTGTCGGTAACCATGAACCTGAAGGTGAGCTTGCCCTGCCCAGCAAGCCACCCCTACACCATGTAGTTCATGGGCCTCATGATCTATGTTGCTGTGTGGGACTCATCTATCACCTCAGCTTGAAGAAGAGCCTACTGACACCCCGACTGATCATACCAGTGCCCTGTGAAGGAGTGGTAGGCATGATCTCCACCCTGGCTGTTCCAGATGTCCAAGGTGAAGTCCAAGGCTACCTGTGGACCTGCCTTCTGTAGCTCCTCCCTCAAGTACTCCATGCATGCCTCATATGAGGACGGTACCACCATCCTGCTAAAGGTGGTGCATGCAGGCACTTGGTATGATGGGGCCATAAGCACTATGAGCTACCTGGACTCGGGATGCTCAACGAAGGAGAAGGGCTGGCCATCCAGACCCAATGCTCTGGGTGACCTCGTTCACCCTTAGAACATGCCCCCCTTTGTCTGCCTTTCCCACACTGGTCCAGCGTGACCTGCTTCTGCTTCTTGGGGCCAGGGGCTTTGGAGTGAGAGGGGGACTTCTTTTGGGGCATGTTCTCATTGGTGCCAGGCTGAGGAGAAACAAGGGCAAGGGGGTGCTGCTTCCTGAGATGCAGGAGCATCCCTGTGGTGGCAGAGTGTTTCACCTTCTTGCCCCAGCTGATCTACCCCAGCTGATCTACCCACAACCTCTGCTGAGCTGCCTTCCAGAGAAGGAGACCTACTTCTAGGGGAACTTCGAAGAGTGTAGAGTACAAATTCAGATTCCCCCTCCTTCCCCAGAATTTCATTCACCGCGGCCCTCAGCTCTTCTGCTTCCAGATCCAGCTCCTCCTCTGACACTGGAAGGCTCACTTTGGGAACTGAAATTGGGTTGAAGAACGTCATGCTACCGCTGGTTAGAGGTGTTAGTGGTGGTGGTGCAGGCACTGTTACCACCTCCTTGCTCCCTCTAGCAGTAGAAGACTCATCACTGCCAGGAAAGAGGGTGCATCTATGTCTTTCCAGCCCTATCCTACACACGTCAATGCCACAGCAAACATCACTAAGGTTTCTGGCTACATCTTATTTCTGTCAAAGTGGTTGCGTTCTGCACAGTTGCCAGACCCACAGCACATAACCTTCCCTCCTTCAGCTCCAGCTCAATTCATGATGGCTGTAATGCTCATGTATAATTAGATCTAGAGGATACTATAATAGCCGAGCCATTTGCTGTCTCTGTAAGTCAAGTGTCTGTGCCGTTAGGGTGCATCTAAAAGCACTTCAGAAAGGTGCAACTTTATTTAGCAGCTTATGCAAGGTTTAGGCAAATTGCTTCTCCCAAAACATGATTTGTCTGCCTCCCTAATTTTTGAAAGTTTAGTGCAAACATCGATGCAAAGGTTGCACCAGCTGCTTCATGTGCTTTCCAGCTTCCCTTGTACTTATTCAGTTAAGTTTTCATTCTATCAATAAACAGTATCAATGTAATACATGTACATACTATTATAAATAAGATAAGCATACATCACCTTTGCCTCACAGCTTCAGCCTGTTTATCATTTTCACCCCTAAAAAATGTCTGAGGTCATAATATCAAGGCTGAAGCAACCCTGAATAAGCTACAGGCAAGAAGGAAAAGAAATTCAAACATCAGCTGTAGTATAAGGTTGTTGCAACTGTACTGTGACTAGTCTGCATCTCATAAAAACCCCCAGAATTGATCCATACAGAAGTTTGAAACTATTTCCCCAAGCAATTCCATACTGCATACAGTCTACATGGAAAATATAGAAGGTGTCCTGTTAACTTCAACATGTATTTAATTCCTAATGTCACAAGCGGGCCAGAGGTAACCAGAACTACAAATGCTGTGCAAGTGGTTAGGCACAACATGCATGAGGCCAGAGTACCAGCTGTTTCAAATTGCCATAGTGGTCTCATCTTTGACGTTTGCTCTGATATTATTTAGCCAGTGAATAAATTACTTTTCATAAGTGGATCATGTCCTTGACACCGTGGGTGTTTGTGGTCAATGAATCGGCTAGTCATTCCCTCCCTTTTGTAGGCACTGAGATCAAATGTCAAATTAGTTCCTAGTATTCAGGAGTCACTTTTGGGTAATGATTAATTGGCTAAATGACGTTTGTGTCAAAGGTCAGAACTGAGTGCAGAAAAAACCAGGTGGAAGGTAGGGTAGCAGGTAGATTTGCACCTTATAGGCTAACTGGGATAGATACGTAGCACAAACTTCTGTGGTCTGTAGTCTCGAAGGTGCAAACCTTACCTTCTACTTGACTTCAGACTAACAAGGTTAACTACGACTCTAATCATGCAAAACACTAAGCCAGATCTTTAGCTGGTATAGTTTGGCATAACTTCATCATCTTTTGGACATTTTAGACCTGCCGAGAATCTGGGTCACATTTTAACATCTTATTTTATTAATTTCATTTCCTTACGACACTGTATATTTCTCAAATTCTTTAAGGACCTTTTTTCTTTTTGAAGGCTCAATAGCTAACACACGCTCTGGTGAATTGACATAAAGGGAATATGATTACCCCACCTGTGAGACACATGACCAGGTGTGGTATTTATTAGGATTTTTATCTTCTGTAGGCTTTACCCATGAGATGCTTCCACGACACTGGATACATTAGAGGTGGTACTAATGCTTCTACAGTACTATTAAGGATTATTATTGTACTAGTCAATTGCCTGTCAAGAATGATGGGGGGGAGGGAGTGGCTGGGGACAGAGCCCCGGGCCCCCCACATCCGGGCCCGCTCCCCCTTGCCTCCTGCTGCTTGCGGTCTGGACCCACTCTTCTCCCCCCTTGCTGCAGCAGCAGAGGGAGAGGGCAGAGCAGGCCTGGGTCTGATGCAGGGAAGGACCGGACCCGAGGGTGGGGAGAAGCCAGGTCACTGTGGCGGTGTGGTGCGGGGATCAGTGGGCCCAGGTCAACCTGGCACCAAGGGAATGGGAGGAGTAGGCTCGGGGCCGATACGGGGGAGGGTGGCGGGGGGGCAGCCGACTCAAGCTGAAGGAGAGGAGGAGACCTGCTCTTTCTCTCCCCCAGCTGCTGCTGTGGCCGCGTTGGGCCGGGCCCACTCTTCTGCACCCCCTTGCCATGGTGCACCGGCTTTTCCCCTGCTCGGGTCCACTCCCCCCTGCCCTGTGTTGGGCCCGGACCCTCTTCCCTCCCTGCCGCGTTGGGCCCAGGCCTGCTCCCCTCCACCCTGCATCACCTGCAGGGAGTTGGGGGGGGCAAAGCCAGCTGTGCACAGCTGGCCTCACCCCCCCGCCCCACTTTCTCCCCTGTGTTCCCACCATCGTGGTGGCAGGCTGCCTTCTGTCAGAACGCTTCCTCATGCTCTGATTGGCTGTTTGTCACCTGGTCAGAGCGAGAATAAAGTGTTATGGATAGACAGAGATGGATAGGCTTAGGCTTTTATAATATTAAAATTGGTGGATAGCAACCTCTGTGCCTGAATAGGTCTGCTCTTCAAAGATATATGCCACATAGGTCAGACAGACATGTATGCAAATGTAACCAGTAATGAGACAGTTGAGTTTCTAAAGATACCCCAGAGAACAGCAATGAAAAACTCCACCTTCTACCTTCCCCTGTCCCACTAGGTAGGCTTATTACCTGAGAATGAATCTGGCATGTCTAAAAGTGTTTCATTTCACTTTAAGCAGGTGCCACTGACTTAAACCAGAACCACGTAATCAGACGGAGTGGGGTACTAGTAGCACTGTGGTTTGGTGTGCCGCAGCTGAAAAAGCCTACCATCAAAATTGTTTCTTAACAAAACAGGATAACGAGTCAAGATTTCATTAGGCTGCCAGTGCATTGTATGATGGAAGGTGTGCTGGGACACCGTGTTGGCTGGGATTCACAGAATTACACCCTGAATGCACAGAGGTAGTCTAGCTCAGACAAAGAGGAAAGACGCTGTAGCCAATGAAGTGATGATTAAGAATGGAAGTAATTAACGTTGGTCATTCTTTCATTAGAACGTTTTTCTTCTGCTGACTTTTCAATTTTTTTCTGTTTTTCAGTGTAAACCGCCCTAAATTTTCCAAAATCAAAACATGCAGAGTTGTACTTTTTTAGTTAAAAGACACCTGGGAAATTTATGTAGCGAATGTCTAAAACATCAGTACTTTTCCATTTGTGGAAAAAAAATTGGTTGAAAATGCAAAGTATTTTCCAAACGCATTTAAAAATACCGCTGCAAATTGGCGTATCCCTGCTGAAGTTGATAGCACCACCAGCAAATATTCTGACCCAAAATGCAAACTTGGCGCAGTCTAGAGCACAACGCTAGACGTGATGGTCTGATAGATTTTTGTTCTCTCTATCAGCAATCCCTGGGTCTATGGTTTATGTAGGGGAAGCAGGAGACGGAGGTTGGGAGTGGGTGGGAGGGGGAGATTTGGACAATATTATCCTTGCTTTTGAACCTCCAACTTCTCTATACAAATAAATGCATATTTTTATTTCATACAAAATCACAGCTCCTGAGTTATAGCTGGGACCCATTTAAGAATGGATACCATTGTACCTAAATAGGTTGGTCAGTTCCTAGAGAAATAACTATCCAGTAATCTCAAAGCTTTGAGTATGACTGAGGTATGAAGGGTGAAAGGAATTCACGGGTACATGGCCTGATCTGAGGCAAAGTTCTCTGAAGGTCTGCAAATGGAAACATGAGGGAAGAGGGCTGGCTTGCAACACTTCATTATTATGAATGCCTGAATAATGTTCATATTTTGCCATTGCTCACTTTTATGGGGGGGTTGGCCTGGAATGCAGTATATTATGCAATGGTTTTGTCATGTATCAGTGATGATATTAACAGTCTAATGCTAAACAGGTTCTGAGGAAATGAGGAGGAAAAAAAAATGACTTACTATATTTACCCTGAAACAAGATTCAATCTGCCACTGTATTTAATGCTATATTTTTCATTATCTCACAAGCATATGTTGGAACCGCTACAGATGATGAAGTTAGCTGCTGGGCAGAGCTATCATCAATGCTTTCCATCTTTATTTTAATAAGAGGAATGAGCAAATTGTTTGTGACCTTTGTCAAGGGCTTCCTGGAAGACAAGAAACCTAGCTGCAACAGAATCACTAGCCTGGAGCCCTGCTGAATATTCAAAGCCTTTGCCCTGAATAAAACGTGTTTTAACAAAGCTTCTGCATCTGATAAAGCCACGTCTACTACAAAAGAAACAGGATTCAAAGGCAAAAGTTGTTGCATTCCTTTCTCCCCCGACCAACACACACACACACACACACACACACACACACACACACACACACACACGCACACACACTCACTCACTCACTCTCTCTCTCTTTTTCTCTCTCTCTCTCTCTCTCTCTCTCTCTCTCTCTCTTCCCCCCACCCCCCATATAGCTGGAGAAATATCAGCAATGTGCTGTTTTTTAAACCCCAGTGAAAAGATATGTTTGGAGCAGATACTTAAAAATCTCTTCTCCTCGACAGCTGGGCGATGTTAGATGCTATGAAAAAGCTCATTTTGGAAAAAAAGTATTTTTTTTTAAAGAAGAAAAGTTGGCACGTGTTCTTGGTATGTGTCACACAAAGGGCACCCCCCCCCCCCCCATGGCTGGCAGTATTCAGGAGCTGGGATGTTCCATTCTTAGTTACAGCTAACAAAGAAACCCTTCTGTACAGTAAGCATATATGGCATAAAATCAGGAAGATGGCTGAGGGTGCTTTTTCTGGTATTAATAAGAAGTATGTGTGTGTGCATATTGAAGGATGGGGGAGGAATGCTTAATCATTTCCTGCAATGGGATTTTTGGATGGGATTTTTCTTTTTTTTTGCCTGCATGTCCAACATGCTAGCTAAAGGCATCATGTTTCTAAACAGCCTGCAAAATATAAAATAGGGGTAGTCAGTGTCCTGGTGACTCAAACCTACATTTATTTTTCAACTTGAGGATGGAATATTTCTCTTTTGGTTTCACAAGCAGCACCTGGTGCAATCCCCTTTGTGACCACTCTGTTTCCAGTCTGAGGACAGGTTGGAGATTTGAATAATAATTTGGAGGATCCATATACGATCCATGTTTTCTCTTTAAGGGGTGTAGAACAGATGTCAATCTGAATCCAAGTCACAAGCACTCACTTTCAACGTTTCTGGGGTGGATGGGCTACTCTGCAGCAGTTCCATTTTCAGCAGGAGAGCATCTCTGTGAGTATCCCCTTTTAAGATGAAATGGAGGAACAAGAAATGTGGTGTGAACAGACACACCCAAATCACAGCCTTTCACTGGATCTGGATCAGTTACATAACAGTTTTCTAAAAGCAATTTTAACATCATAATTTTCACTTCTGTAGCTCATTTCTCATTAGTTTTTGCTAATTTTAGAGCAGGCTGAACATCCTGTTTAGAATCAGATAGCTGACATAGTTTCTCAACCTGTGGTATGTGAGACATAGAGGTATGTAAGACACAGGCAGTGCGTATGTGGGAACCCCAATACTCTCTCTCGTCCTCTTTCTCTTTGCCTCTCTCTCTTGCCCCTTCCTCCTCTCAAAACTATGGCAAAAATTTGATTTAAATTACCCAGGAATAATTTGGCATACCATGCTTTGCGTGGCACTGGGTTCAGCTGTCCCAGCTTTGGCCATCATCACCTCTAGCTCAGGTATATACTTGAGTTGTGCACCCCTGGTGTAAAAGGTGGCAACCCTACCCACACCAGATCAGACATCTGTCATATCATAACCTTATATACACAGCGTTTCTTCCAACATATAACACACATTAGTCTGTAAATATTAAATCCCCTGGAAAATTGAGTGTTGGGGTATATATTCAAATTTTCAGAAATTAGGGGCACTTGTTACTTAAAAGGTTGAGAAACACTGAGAAAGCATGTTTGAATTTTTATTTGCTGCCACAAATTGGTCCTGAATGTATAAGTGTGTCAATTTGGGGTTCTCAATTACAGAAAAATCATTTCCATTGTGTATGTCATTCCCTATGGTGCCATCTGGTTTGGCTCTGATTTCAATGGGAGTTAATCTTTGATGTTCTGAGCCTAAGTGACTTGCCTGAGGTCTCCAAAGAAGCTTGCGGCAGATTCATGTCCTAATCAAGCATCATCCTGCTTCAAATCTATAAACCAGGTAACTCCATCTCCTACCCTGCAGGTACGTCGGCATGTGCAATTAATGCAACTGAATACACTCTGGCTGTATTTGAGCTGGAGTTAACTAGTCCCAATTTCACCATCTACACGTGCGTTTAAGCATAATAATTTACTGTGCTGCTGGATACCACTTGTATCTGACAAGACTATCCAACAGAGCAGTAAATTAGTCAACAATCTTAATTGTTGCCCACAGGTAGATGGTGACGCTTCACTGCTCAGAAAAGTAGTCTTCTGTGCAATAGTGTCTCATGTAGACGCACTCACTGGGCACGTCTACATGACACGCTTACTGTGCGGTAGCCTAATCACACTACAGTAGGTTATTACCATAGTTTTTGACTGGCACACTACTGCACAATGTCATTAGGCTATTGCACAGTAAGCAACACAAAAAAAGTGTGCCAGTGCTACTGTGCAGTAAATGTAGTTACTGTGCATTCAGTTAGTACTTTATTAAGCAAATACTAAACTAAATGTACAGTGACTATGGCACATTAATGAATGTGTAGACATGCGCACTGAGATCAGAAGAGAGTTCTCTATGGACTTCAACATCTATTAGATCAGGCTCATGGCTATGTTTCTTTAAGAGCAAAAATTTTTACTGTATTTACTCATATCTACGTTGACCCTGACTATAAGATGACCCCCCAGTAATTAGATTCTATATATGGAAAATATATAAATGTGTTATAATTTTCCAGGTATACAATTTAATTAGTGGAGGGTTGTCTTGAATTCATTCCACTCCCATTGCTACAGCAGGGAAAATAGTGGCTGGCGGGGCGGGGGGGTTCAGATGGCCCCCCCCTTGCCCTCTGCTCCCCCACTTCTTCCCCCTGTAGCCTTTCTGACCCCCTCCCTACATCACTGGCACCGTCCAAACCCCCAGGCTCCCCACAGCTTCTGCCCCTTCCCCCTTTCACCATAGCCTCTGCCTCTTCCCCTCCCTGCCACTTCCCAGACATCCTCTTACTGTCAGATGCTGCTGGGCTGTGTTGCCTCCTGGAGCACATGTGGAAACTCATCCCTCGTTGGGTCATTTAGCAGTGTTGGTGCTGCTGGTTGGCCAGGCAAAGGAAGCAGTTTCCATGTTCCCCATGCCCAGAAGAGGTCCCCAACCTGACATGGAGTTGAGCTGTACCTGACAATAAGGGGATGGAAGTGGATGTCTGGGGTAGGGGGAGCAGAAGCTTCAAGAGAGGCAAGAGTGGGATGGGCAGGAGGCTGCTGTGGGTCTGACTCTGGCCCCAGTCTGGGTTTTGGACCAGAGTCCTCTGGTTGCCTGCCCAACTTTCTGCTTTCTATGTAAATCTAGGATGGAGGCTTTCCTCCCCATGCCCACTGGGGGAAAAAAACCTTGTCTTAGATTTGAGTAAATATGGTACATTAATAATCCAAGCAATGAAGCATATAGAATAGCATTGCACCCTCATTGAGCAGAGTTTACACTTTTTAAATGCTGAGTATCATTTTAACACTGCTGCTTTCAAAGACAACTACAATTTTACTATTGATTTCCATGGGAATATTGTTTTCCGTTGTAGTGAGTGCTTTGGAAAATCCCATCCAATGCCAGATCATTTATCATAATTGTGAATGTCCTCAGCATGTTTTAACTAGGTCCTAGAAACATACTGAGATCAGTGTGATACTGTTGATAGTGAGCTGAATCATGTTGATCACTAAGCAGCAAATTTATGCTCATGTGAAGACTGCCATCTTGTCTTATGCTATGCGTTTTCTCTGAGACATCCAGAGCGATCGCTAGAGAGGCAGAAATTCCTGTCAAAAGCTGTAGCATCTTTTGTGGATCAGATGCAGGGGGTCCCATAACACCCTGTGACCAATTGGTCTTGCGGCCTTTGTAATCGGCTGAGCTTTGGGTTTTCTTGCTGAAGCTGAAATAAAGGAAGCTTTCATAATCTACGTTGCATACTCCTGCTGTTCAAGGATGTTGTTCTGGGTAGTCCCCAGGTCTCTGGCAGTGCCCTCATCCTGTTCCTGGTCTATCTCATGCATAGCCGTGTCCTGGGAGTGCCTACAGAGCTGTGGTCCACAACATACAGGAAGTTCTCATGTCAGATCTGCCTTTTTACAATTGCATATGGCCCAAAAAGACCTTTACAGAGCAACGTGACCCCTTGAACTGTGAAATAGAAGCTAGTGCAACATTTGCAGAACAGGTGTGATATGTCCCCTGGTGAGAGGACTGCATTACAATAATCCTTGTGACAAAAGCCTGGATGACTGTGGTTGAGGTCACAGCCAAAAGAAGAGGTTGCACCCTTTTTGCCAAATGCAGATGGACAAAAGCACTCTTGGCTACTCCTGCCATCTGGGCATCTTGAAGAAGCCAAGAATCCAATAAGACTCCTAGGATGAATAACAAAGGCAAACAGATACCTTCCACTGAGGAGCCAGGTAGGAGGTACCTGTTATATGACTTCCCTCAGTCTGGTATCCTGAGAGGGAGGAAGATTTTAAAACTCAGATGCCTACATCTTGTCCAACCCACTTAACTGCTGAATTAAATAGATTTTGCTAAAATAGAAAAAATGCACACACTTGTGTTGCACCGATTATGAGCATCATTTATATTTTTACTATGAGTGGGACATAACACAAAATGATCATGACACTGTACAATATACCCACATACATACTCCCCCTAACACCCAGTACACCCTTTAATTAGCTGGCACAGATTTTTGTCTGTATTTGTAAATATGCAAGCATATTTTTGGTATCATACTAGCATAAAAAGTGATCTAAGCACCATTTTGAATCTTGGGTGGTTTAGTTACAGTTTATACTTGGTTCCTCAAATCTGCATTTAGGAGCACAACTATACCTTTTGAAATCAGATTCCTTAACACTGGGTGCACTTATACCTGGAGCTAGTGCTACATGGGTTTATTGTGCAGTAAACCTGCCCTGGGCAAGCAGCTACACATGCAGCCATTTGGGAGCAGATATGCTCCTTACGGCACTAGCCTGCTCTCGGGCACATTCAGCTCTGTTCTGCCCCCCTGCAGCAGCTGGTGGGAGTTGGAGGCTCTGGCTACAGCTGCCTGGGACCAGGGGTCCTTTTTAAAAGCCAATGCCATGTTGTGCTCCCTAGCCACCTGCGCGTCTGGCCTGGGGCAGCCTGCAGCACGCTGGCACAGCCCTCAGCAACTCTGCCGCCAGAGCCTGTGCCTACCATGCAATGGCTGCTCCACCCACAGGCTCCAGGAGTGACGCCCTGCACTCCTGCTTACCACTCTGCTCATTGTGCTTTGCTGCTGCGGTGACTGACACCAGGCCCAAGTCAGTGTCAGCCCTGCCTACACCCAGGTGCTGCACAGCCATGTGGCCATGCTTGCCACTGTGTCTGAGGCCCCCTGTCCCCATGCACCACCCAGCCCCTGGGCCACTGCTTGGACCCTGGTAGAGACACTGACAAAGCACATGTGGATGCTGTAACTGGTGCTGTCCATGAACTCCTGGGGCTCTGGCCCTACTACCCGGGGGCCTGAATCAGGACTGGTGGCTGCACATTGACCAGCACACCCTGGATGACAAGCCACCTTTCAGGAGGCATGTCCTTCATGTGGCACTGGCACATTGACTAGTCATACCTGTGCTTCTGCATGTGGGTTGCCAGACCTTTATAGATGCGGGCATTGGAACACCTGCCCTGGGTGACTTGGCTCTGGACTTCAGCCTTGCCCCACAGTGCTATGAGTTTCACTGTCTCATCCTGGGACCAGTTAGGCCCCTGGGGTACAGCGCGTGGCATCGGGGATCATGCCAGTGTTGCTCCCTCAATGGCTCTCAGGGGGCGCATCCACACATGCAAGTATGTGAACTTGCAGCAGCTCAAATAGAAGCAATGCAAATTTGAGCTTTTTACCTCAGCACGTGTGCTCGGACATGCATTTTGTTGTGGAGCAAATTGTGCCACTTGGGGCAAAATAACCCTGCCTGGCTCCTCCTGGATCTGCAGCCAGAGGGACCTAAAGCCCAGGGCCAGTACCTGTGCTGTCCCCAGCAGTATAAAAAGCTTTCTTGTCCTGGCCCCAGCAGTACAAAAACCTGCCCTGGCCAGCAGCTCAGGGTTACTTGACGTCAGGAGCTTCTGAGGCCCAGGAAATCTGGTATCTGGGGACACTAGCCTCTTGTGTCAGCTAGACTGCTGAAGGAGCTTCCCAAATTCACTTTTTAAAGTGCCCCAAAATCCACATTCTTCCACAATTAGAACAAAAGAGAGAGAGAGAGAGAGAGAAAGAAAGGGGGATTGATAAGATGGGCAATGTTTTATTGCTATATTTACAATGTTAAAGAAATTTGGAAGCCTCCCAGTATCTCTAGCATCAAAATGAAAGAAATCCTAAAAATCTATATGCTTTAATGTTTGCTTTGGGTTTCCTTATCACATGGTGGGTATGGGGTTTTCAGGGGGGGTGGGGGGATGTGGAGGGATGTGATTCGCTGTGGGAGTAGATGTAGGAGGACGGCAGGTGTGGTGGATGCTTAGCAGGGGTGGGTCCCCTGTACGAACACCACGTGCCCCTGGCAGCTAGCAGGGCACAAAAGCGCTGGTGGCAGCGGGAGTGTGGTGGCAGTGGTTGTCACAGGCCAGCTGGGCACTGTGAGTATATCAGTTTAGTTGCAGACTGACTGAGCTCTGCAACTTCATTAGCCACTGGGCTTTTTGGTTCGGGTTCAAGGAGGTAATGTTGGGGAGGAAAGCAGCGACAAGTTTCACTTATGAAAAAGACGAATTTTACTTATAACAACAAGAGATATAGTTTGCATATATGACAGTTCATAAAAAGGTTAAGTTAATAAACAAACAGCATAATAATACGGGTTAAAATTGGCAGTGATAATAAACAGACAAAGAAATTAACTGAAGAACTCAACCAAGAATTCTCACTTGGTTAGTAACCTAGTGCTAGTCTCTCAGTCAGCTACGTGGCAAGTTGATTCAGCAAAGTCAGGCGTCCCCCATCTATGCTTTTGGAGGCCTGTATGGGTGAGATCCTCTGTCAGGATCTGGTCCTCACTCACACAGCGGGTAAGAAAGATCTGGGATAATGGGACAGCAAAGACTCTTCTGTTCCTTCCTTCTCGAGGGTTACTTAACGTGCGTGTTCTTTTATATCTTGTTTATGCTAATATGTTGGTTATATAAGCATTTATAATCTTATTTTATAGCTGTTATCCTATGGAGTTAAAAGGTGTTAGAAATAATTACAATACGTTACTACCCAGGCTTGGGTTTACTTAATAAGCAAATCATACTACATCATTTTGGGGGCTGAGATTAACATGTCCCCACTCAAGTTCAACCCACTATATTAATTATACCTTGTGATTAGGTCATTAATTTTTTCCTAACTTAAGCAAAAATTATTAAAATCAGCTCAGTTTGCAGTTTATTTTTCAGTTTTGCTTTTTAAGGCTTTGCGCCCTTGACAGATATATACATATATATTCTCTCCAGACAGACAGGAAACTGTTTCATAAGTCTTACTTCAGCTATCTTCAAAGAGCAGATTTATTTTGTTATAACTTGCTTGTTAACTCTTCTGGTTCCAGCTATCACAAGTGGCAAGTGGGGAGCTCCCACAGACAGCGCTGGCACTGCCGGCAGTGGAGGGGAGGGGTGGCGAGCACCCACAGGCACCACCGGCAGCAACAGTGGTGGCCAGAGGCAATCACCGACTGCCTGCAGACACCACTGCAGGGGAAGCCGGTGGCAAGTGGCAACCGCCTACAAGTCTCGCGGGTAGTGTTGGCAGTGCCCTTTTTGAAGGGGTGCACCGCCATGCTTGGGGAGTGCACGTGCACCCTCCGGAGGTTGGAGATGAGCAGGAGAACAAGCAGGAGGCTGGAGACCATAGGACAATGAACAGGAGGCTTGTTCCTCCCACCCCCGTTGGTTTCCCCTGCTCCCCATTCATTCCCCTGCCCCCTGTTTGTTCCCCCCATCCACTGCTCATTCCCCCAGCTCCCTGCTTGCTTTCCCAGGCCCCCCCACGCTCACCAGCAGAGAAGGAGTAGGAGGATGAAGAGAGCAGGGGAAGTCTCCAGCTTATCTCCAGAGGCTTGTATCCAGCCTCCTGCTGGTCTCCAGCCCCCTGCTCCTCTCCAGCCTTGGGAGGCTGGAGACAGCAGTCGAAGGAGCAGGGGGCTGGAGACAACCCCAGAGACTTTCCCCTGCTGTCCCCTGCTCTCCCAAGGCTGTAGACGGCAGGGGAATGTCTCCAGGGCTGTCTGCAGCTTCCTGCTCATTCCCTGGTACTGCTGGGGGGGGAGGGCTGGGAGGCCAGCAGGGAACAAACAGGGGGCAGGGAGAGCTAACTGGGGTGGGGGGAGTGATCTGAGAGCTAGGGGAATGACCTGGGGGTGGGGAGACTGAACGGGGAGTTGGGGAAGGTCCCCTCCCCCCCTCCAGCCCCTCAATCCCCTGCTTACCTGGCAAAAGCTGGGTCCAGGTCCCTGAAGCTTGCACTGCTGCCTGCCCAGCATGGTGGGTAGCATGCTTCAGGACCAGGCAAAGGGCCGGTCACAGACTCCCTGCCAGAGTCTCTCTGGAGGACTGAGCCTCTGGTTGCCTCAGGGCATGGTCTGGGACCGTGCCCTGTTTGTTGGACCCCTGGGGTCTAATTTTCTCCCTGTGCTGCAAGTTTGTAGTGCAGGGAACATTTTTTCATCCCCGCACGCTCATCTGGATGTGCCCAGAGGCTTCAGCCAAGAGTCCAGGTCTGCCAGTGCTGGGCAGGTGCCTGCAGTGGTATGAGGCAGGCGGGAAGGTGGTGGGTCTGGGTTGGGAGCCAGTGCCAGGGTCTGGGCAGGCTGCTGTGGCTGGCCCGGGGCCACTGCTGTGGAGCCCAGTGGCCAGAGGCAGGCAGCAGGTGGCACAGGCCCCCAGGGTCACCACAGTTTTAAAGGTCAGGCTTGGACAGGCAAAGAGTCACCTTAGCTCCAGGACTGGAGAAATTCCAAGCCCCATGGTCCTGGGGCAAGCTTGAGGGACGCCCTGGCTAGCTTTCCTCCTCTGATGTCTTGTGGCCTGGCAACAGCCAGAGGATGTCAGAGGCGGAAGGCCCCTTGGGGCACCAGGAGCCCATCCTGCTAAGGTCCCTGCCCCGGTGTTGTCCCAAAGCGCCAGCACCCAGACCAGCTCCCTAGTGATGGGGCTTGCCTGGGAGCGTGTGTTCCCAGGTGGCTCTCCACACGTGTGCTGCCGTGCAGTTACTGTGGCAGTAGTCGTTCTTTTGCAGGTAGCAAATTAACCACGCTGTAGCCTTATTTACTGTGCAGTAAGTGCTTGCTTATGTAGATGGTGATGTTTTACCATGCAATCAATTAGTCAACTGAGTGGTAGAGGGTCTTGTGTAGATGTGCCTGCTGTGTAATACCTTCCTCCATAATGAATCCCATTGACTGCAATACAGGAACAGAATTTCCCAGGGTCTCTGCTTCCCTTGAGAGGAATAAATAAGTGGCTGGATTTTTGGCAGTGCTTCACATAATGGGTGCTGAGTTTTGTTGTTGTTGGTTTTGTTTTTGGTTTTTAGTAAATGTCGTCCCAGTTGCAGAGGCAGAAGGAATGAAAATCTAGCCTTTACTGTCCAAGTCTCTCCATATATTTTCCAAATATCTATTACATCCTGTATCTAAATGCTCATCTGAGCAGACTCAAGTGGAACTGAGGCACCCAAGTTTAAAAACACGGCTCCAAGCTTAATGCTTTTCTTCACAGCAGAATGCTACGGCAAAATCAGTGTGTGTTGCCATACATATTTAGTAGCAAGCTCATAAGCCCAGCAAATGCCTTTCTGTGCACATCGACAGTGTTTCTGTCTGTAGCCACTCATACGGGTGAATAAGTGAAATGACCAGCTGATGAAAGATTATGTGGCAAGGAATAATAATGTACATGCCAAATGGCTTAGCATTTCTTCCTTTCCTGTCAACTGAGTGCTTTCTTGCTGGCAAAGCAGCTATGAAAGAAGCTATTAGGAAGCTTCTTATTATATCTGAATTCCCCTTGTGAAAAATGAAGTGGCCACAGTCCAGAGCAGCAGAGCTGTAAGCCACCTTTCATTAGATTCTCTATGGAGGTTTAAAATGAAGCCCAGCAGCTGTAATTGGAGACCCATATTGCTACCATTCATTAATGTTTTTTTGATGTTTGGGGCTTGAGAAAGAGCACGTATGAAAAAGGGGGGAGACTAAACAAAATATTTCTGGCATTTTGCTAACATTGCTGCTCCTGCATGAAACCATCTGGTGGAAAGCTCTGAGTGCTGAATGAAAGGTGTAAACCTGGATTAGCATTGATATGGTTTTCTATTGTGTTTGGCTGGTTCACATCTCACTGGATGTTATCCAGGTTCCTTTAGAAGAGCCAAGATTGCCATCATACAGTGTAATGCCATATGTTAAGATTCATATGACATATTACCTAAAAGTCATAAATTATTATACTGTGTCTCTTTACTGTGATTAGAAATGTTTATGTAAATGCACCTTGCAAAGAAAAATGGCACACGGTGTTAGACAACAATATGCATGGCAGCTCTAATGAGGTACTTTGACTCAGTCAGGATGTTGTCTTGAAAACAAGCTGATCCTGATATAATGCAAAATTAATGTCCTTTTTTAAATGCACTGATCTTTGATGAGGTTGCTGGTGCTGCTGCTTCTGGAATCACTTAGGAAAAAATAAATGTGTGGCTTCAGACACTAAAATAGCATCAGGCAGCAAAACATCTCTAAAAAAGAGAGAAATAATATTTGCTTCATCTGCTGATACCTGTCTGGTTTGCGCTATTTAAAGCTGGAGGAGACCAGAGTTAGCAAAGGTTTATATTGGAGATATGCAGAGGGATATTTTAAATTACTAAATTCAGGGGGGAGTGTTTTAAGAGTCAATTCAAAGGTGCCTTAAGTGATTCAGAAAGAAAAATCTCTAGAGGCTGAATCCTGCTCTTTATCAGTTACTTGCATCTGTGGTTTGATTGGGCCAATACAGAACCTGGGAGTGGAGGCTACTCCCCAATGTAAAGTTAATCTCTTTATTAGAACATCTCCCAAGCATGTGAGAGCTTGGACTTGGAACTTCATTTTAGTTTTAATTCTATAAATAATTAATGTGCAATATAATACATATCCTCCAACATGCATCTGTGTGAGGACCATGATATTGCATGGGTTATATTTTTGTTAAAAGGCTTGAGAAAAACTAAGGTCAGTGTCACTGAATGAACATGTATTCTTTTGTAACAGATTCTGCACCCCAGACATCTGTCAGTGATATTTAGAAATATAGGGACAATCAAGTTTTTCCAAGATTTCTTCAACTACTGCTTCAGAGGTAGAAGACAAAAACCTGGAATCAAGTAAAGAACAGCGATAAATATATGTATTTACAAGCTAGAAAAAAGTAGGCTAAATATTTGCATGCATAAAAAAAATCATAATGAGTCAGACCTTTCAAATACTTAACAAAAATAGCAAAAGAGACCGTACCTTATTTTGAACACTAAGGAGGTTTGTTTTACATCTTGTCATAAAGCCATTTCCTTACACGTTTAGATTTTTCAAACTATATGAAAAACCTAGGATGTGATTATTTTTATTGACACGAAGTCTCCATACACTATTTCATGAATGCACTGGAACCTGGAACTGGGTGTTACTGTAATTTAATACACGTGTCCTCTTTTGAAAAAATTAATATCGACGTCTGCATGAAATTAAAATAAAGGTAAATAATGACACTTTTTTAAACAAAGCTCCAGTATCAATATATTTCTGAATCTACACTAGTTGTGAGAACAACAAAGGTGTTTTAACAAACACTAACACTTGTAGAAATGCTGTTTTTGTCCTAAAGATTGTTTTTAAACTTTTAAACTAATCTCTTTGTATTATTTTTAAGATTTTATACGTAAGTACATGTGCCTGTATGTTTGTGCACTATATTAGTTCAGTATTAGTATGATCATTCACTTATAATATACGTACAGGGCAGCTGATTAGCTTGGATAAATTAACATGGTGCCACGGACTGTAACTGAGCTATGCTGATTTACATCGCCTGAAGATCTGTGATGGCAGCCTGTGGTAAATATATCATGCTAGTGTATTTGTACAAGAATATATTTGCACCCATCCATGCACATGTGTGCCCATATCTACATTTCCTTGTCAGTTACACATCAGTATTGATAGGCATGTTCCCAAGGCTCAGTGTCACAATGGGATCAGCTCACACGTGATTATGTGAGGGATCAGCATGATCGGCTGTCACTGATTTCACTGACATCTGTCCCCACAGTGAGACAAGCTGCAACATGAATTATTGAAGACATACACATGCAGATCTGTGTCATGATTACGCCAAACAATACTCTGCCACACTCTTGAGAGCTGAATGGAGTCATGCAGACAGCTGCTTTAACCCTTTTTGACAAGCTGTTACCATCTTTCAGGCACAGAAAGTTTCTTTTGGTTTGTGAGACTTCGGGTAGTCTTTTTTACCCTAGATGCTGTTAAGGGGGGGGTGGGGGGCGGAATTAAATACTTTATCTGCTGCTGTTGGATATTTGCTGATTGCAAAAATATTCGTGGGCTTCTTAAGACTTGAGGTTGCCCGATATTGTACACGGTTCTGATCTAGCAAAGCACTTAAGGACATAGTTATCTATAAGCATGAACAGGAGACTCAAACATGAAAGCCACCCCATTATTAGCCTTAGCGTTATTTATTTGTATTCATTGTGAATAATGTGGCCAAAGAAGCAGTAGACAAAGGATTGGATATCAAGGGTAACTTTCATGTTAGAAACCCATGTGACAGGGAAGATGATGGTGTCAGTAGTGGCAGAGGCTGGTGGAGTGAATGATGAGTGGTGATGGCATTATGGACTTGGAAGGGACATTGGGGGAGGGTAGAGCCATATCTTCTGGGGATGGAGGCAGGAGAGTGGGTGGGCAGGGGGTGGAGGAAATAGGAAGAGGCTTTGGGGTGTTGTTTGGGGAATCTATTATTATTTTCTATCTGTGGGCTGTCTTTCTGATCATTGTAAGCTGCTCTGAGTATTTTGAGTAGGGTGGTATATTAAACTAAAAATAAATAAAAGAGCTTTATCCACACGAGTTTGTCAGTGGCTACATTATCCCAAAATAAGTTTTGCAGATCAAGCTAAAGGACCGCCAGTAAAACCCTTACAGACCCATCCTATGCTTTGCATAAGCCATGGTTTTCACAGAAACACCATTTTAGATATATATTAGAGAACATTTTAAAAATGTGTACATAGTTCTGTTTCTTGAACTCTACGGCCTTCAGATGGGAGGATGATTATTACTGATACCACATGGAAACTTGTAACCCATATAAAACACATGATAATATGGTGACTTTGAAATTAAACACTTGGAAACTTTTAGATTAGGATCAGTTACATTTTGTCCCAACAGTAGCTATTAGAACTAGTGGTGGGTTTTTTGCTTTTTTTTTGGAAATTCAATTTTTTTGTTATTTTCCATTAAAATATTTGAATTACGCACTATCATTAGATGCAAATTATTTTTGTAGGTGCCATTACATAGGCTTTGCAACACCTAAAAATAGTTATCTTGCCTCAGGAGGGAAATCCACAATGCAGGGTCGAGTGCCTATAATACCTATAGAGTTGGTGAAGATAGCCATTCACTTCTAGACACTGATTTAGACTGACTAGGACTGGATACTGAGGTAGCAGGGGGCCATTAGGAATGCTAGGCACAGAGTATTTTTGAAATCCTGTTCCTCTTCGGAGCCTGTAAGGCCTATGTGGCTGACTAATGGCTGCACATTAAGTTCCTCCATCATCTTGGGATCCTGAGTGCCAAGACACATGTTGCTTAAATTAGCCCAAATGCAGCATTCAGTTTATTGGACAGCGCCTACAGCCACTTTCACTCTCAAATCTGGACGTGGAGGGTGGTAGTGGCATCCACCATTTGCACATTAATGGTTACAATATTTACTTTGCTGTCCTGTAGAACCAGGCCAACTCTCAGGATCTCAAAATTTCTCTGTTAGTTGGGAGGGTGTGACAATTGCATGTATAAAAACACACAAGTCAATTAGGGGCATACACACACACACACTAGGTGCACCTCCCCAACTACCAACTCAAGGACACACACACACATCCAAAATTACCAGCTGAGGCACATACACAGCTATTACCAATTCAAGGTCACACACGCTACACACACAAAAAAATTAGAAAACAATCAGTTGTCAGTACCCACACACTCAGTACACATACATGGATCACTAATGCGTACATCATGCACACAATGACATATATATTCACCAGTTCACACACATACCATCCACCTACACATACACACAGGTGAGTTCCTAACTTGGATGGTATGGTGTGTACATGTGTGCTTGGGGGACTTGGGATACCTGGGGGAAGGTTACGGTGAGAGTGTGAAAGTGTAGGAAGTGAAAGTTGATGGGATCAGGATTAGAACCAGTAAACTAGAGAGAAGCTGGGCTGAGGAACTGAGGCTTGGGGTTACTTAAGGTCAAGTGGTCCCAGGGTTACTCAAAGTCACTGGTGCTGGGTTGGAAGCAAGGGAAAAAGCCTGGTGGTAAAGAGGAGACAGCCAGGAAAGGGAGAGGCAGAAGGCTGGGAGATTGGAGCTGGAAACTGAGAGGCTGGAAACTGAGCTGGGAGATTGAGGAGGAGGGTTGGGAGGTCAGTAAGACAAAAACCCAACTAGGGGTTTCAAAATAACAGATTTATTAAACTGACAACACACTACATAGCCCAACAAAGTTATTGGTTCACACACACAAACACTCGCATACACACCCACACAATGGTAGCAGGAGAGAAAAAGGCTTGGTGGACGGATTGAAGTCAAGGTGTGTAGGTGCAGTGTCCAGGTCCTTTGCTTGGGGAAGGAATGTGGGTGTTAGCTACCTATCCTGGGCTATTAGTTGATCCTCAATGACCAGTTGGGGTCTTCTCCAGCAAGGTGTTGTCCAGAGGGGGGTCACCGGCAGGACCTCTAGGTGGATAGGTGGTGTGGCATGGTGCTAGTCCAGATGGAGAGGGCATCCCACTGAGTCTATCTTCACTGCCCCCTTTTATAGAGGAAGACCTTTTATGACCCTAGGGGCAAGGGCATGCCCAGGCAAGAGTCAGCCCCTGGTCTACTGAGCACGTACATTACAGGTCAGGACATACAGTTTCAGGTGTCTGTAATGGTGAGTTGGCTGGTTTCTGCAGCAGTCTTTGTCTTCCAAATCTTAAGCCAGGTAGGGCCAGTTGCAGGGTGATGGTTGGGTCATTGAGTTAATGGTTCGGTCATTCAGAGGGTGCTATTTTTAGACCTACTGCCATTGTCTTTCAAGCACCCTCATTCATCCTCATTCATTCAAGAACCAATTTACATGGGAGAGGTTACAGGCTTAAACATGAGTCATAATTGCAACATACTTACAAAAGAGGGCATGGGGACAAGATGGGAACCTGACACACAAAATGGATACTTGACATCACTCATGCCAACCCACTTTGTAGGACAAAATCATACAATGTTAATATGAAACAGTCATCAATGCACACATGATAGGAATACGATATACACAATAGAAAACAGTAAAAATCAACACAACCATAACAAAAACACTATTTACAATATAAAAAGGGACTTAATACAGTAATAGCATACAAGAAATTAGCTTAGCTTACCTAATAATACTTGTAGTCACTTATAAGGGATGGAGAGGGCAGAGAGAAAGTCAGAGATGGTTAGGGGAAGGGGAGAGAATGTATTTTTAAATAATAAAAAAAGAAAAACTGTGGGGTTTGCCACAACTTGGGACGTGGTAAATATGGGCTTAACCAAATGTGGCTCAAGCCTGCGTCTCCCACTCTTCCAGAGAGTGATCTAAGCATCAGGCTGCAGCACGACTGGGTAGGGGCCTCCTCCACCTGTTCTGTTGATGCTGGGCCACTAAGCAGCCAAGAATGCAAGAGCCACAGGGCAATGGGGAACACGCAAGAGGGAGCCTGTGACTGCAGTTCGGAGAGGAGAGCATTCCTCTATGCTGGAAGAAAGCGGGGCTTTAGAACCTGTTGCCAATGTTACTGCTGGGTATTTTCTAACCAATAACTCTTTAATGCTAACTACATGAACAGTCCTGACAGCAGGGATGAATTTGTAGCTTGGTGGTTAAGGCACTGTCATGGGAACTGAGAGATCTGTATTTGAGGACCTTTAGAAGGAGACCCTAGGAATTCCTGCTTTGTAGTTCAAGTGTCCTAGCGAGGCTCCAACCTGACCAGTTGTGTTCATGAGTGAACACACAATGTGATATAAGTGTTCTGTTCAATGACAGCCTATATAACAAAGAAAAATTTCTGTGCACGCAATCACTCTTGCACAGTGTAAAGCCACTTCAATCTCACATCCAGGGGGCAAATGGTACCTAGAGGCTATATGGGGACTCTATGTGGATTTCACTCCACTTAAAGTAATAGCAGAAAACAGATGACAATTAAGTAAAAGAAAACCTTTGCCCATTAATATACTTCACACTGCCCTAGTCAGACTTCTGTTGTGCCCTGTTTTCTGCCTTTGTTGTGTATGGATGCGAAGAGCACCTTGTTTGTCTCCTGTTCCTGTTTCTATTTTGTTTCACCTAGCAGGTAACTGAGAACATTGCATTCAATAGGACAGGGTCAGATGATCAGAATATTGAAGGAACGTGGCTAATTTGTGTTATACCCTTAAAGTTCACATTACAAAACTGGGCTATTGACTCCTGAATGGTAGCAGCCTTTCCTAGGCAGTTAGCAGATGTTTATGTGGGATTGTTTGGTATGACTCTTTTTTTTTTCTTCTCTCACCCAGTTTTTCCCCTATGCAAGAGATCTCAGATAAAATAAAGACCTAACCATGGCTCCTCCACTTCCAAAAACAAAAAAGAAATCAAGGATGAGCTGTGTTAAAGAACTTATCAAATATCAGACATTGCTCTCCCCCTTCCCACAGAAGTAATCATAATCCCACCCTTGGACAGAGTGTCCTGTATTAGAAGCTATGAATATTTAGAGCTTTATGGGAATGGATTATTTATTCTAAATATACTCAAGTGTAATTGTATAGCTCATATCCAGCAGGTCAAGATTAAGGATTTCATTACAGTTTTCAGAGACTGGAAGCTTTTATACAATTACCATAAGTCCAACTAAGAGGTAAAATCATTTCTTCAATATGGATCAGTACACTGATCTGACATTACTTTCTCTAGACTTTAGTTTCATTATGGAAATAAAAATCCTTCTTCATTTCATCCAGAGGTTTCGTATGTTCTTTGACATATGGCAGATCAGGTGTAACATACAGCAGAACCCTTCCCCCATCCCCTCTCTGTTTCCTTCCCACCTCTGCCCTCCAGATCGTTTTTTAAAGATACAGTAGTTTATTTGGTTAGGGATGGCTTTTGTCACTTCCTCGGCTGCGGTAAGGTTTGAATAACCCTGCCCATGTTAAATGGGTTCTTACTCTTGGGGGGAAATTTTTACACTTCAGGTATTATTTTCATTCTGAATTAGAATGATAAAAAATCTGCAGGATGAAACTTTAGAAAAGAAATCAGAACATTTTAGAACAAAATTATTTGGGGTCAGTTAGCACATTTACTTGTGATTTTTTTCATTGTAAGAAATGCTTTTATTTAATAATATAACATACATTTAAAAATGCAAAGTAAAGATGTTCTTTTTAAATTGAAACATTCTACTATTCCCAGTATATTCCCCCATCCCAATTTATTTTCCAAATTAAGTTTTTTTCTAAATTACACACATCACCCGAGGAAATTGCAGTTTTGATAACTGGCATTTTTGCATGGAAAACTGTCTCACTGGAAATGAATGACCAGTTCCATCCTGACTTGATGGCCATTCTATTGAATCAACGGGACAGCTAATAGCGTAACCAACTTACTACATGAGAACCAGGCCATCAGAATCTGGCCCATGAACATTTAGTTACAGCACAGAAATCCAATGGGCTTATTCTGGAATACGTTTTTGTCCTTCAATTGTCCTACAAAAGATCAGAGCTATAAATATTTTTTCTTTGTTATTCTAAGAAACCAAGCCTTAGAACTTTTATTGGAGTGTAAAGCCCCCTCTACACGTTACAAGTTTAATGTAATTAACTGGTTAATCACACAATTACCTTGAAAACAGCTACACATACAAAGTAGCTATCCCATGATAAAAAGCTCCAACCAACTCTAAAGGTAGACTTTGAAAATGCGTACTAGCTTTATAGCTGGTTGGTATCGAGCTTTAATTTACACATGTATCTGGGTCTCCCCTGTGGTTGGGAGCCCCATCAGCTGACGGCTCCAGGCTGCAGAGATGCATCGTGCCTGTATGAAACCCCCGAGCTCTGGGGGTTGCAACTGCTGTGATCCCAAAGGCTCGGTGGTACGTGAAACCCCTCGTTCCACATGGAGCTCCTGGTCCTGGCTGCACCTGACCTGCAGCCAGAACCAGAAGTCCTCAAAGCTGAGGTGCAGCTGGGACCCAGATCCATGTTAGCTGGAAGGACTCTTGGTCCCTGCTACACGTGGCCCTCCTGGCCAGAAGCTTCCTCAGCAAAGGAGACTCCCAGCTGTAGATGTCCGCTTTTTGCTGATGCTTTGTGCCCAGGATTGGGCTCCCCCTACACCGGCAATAAGGCAGGATTGAATCTAATGCACAGCCCCACAATTGTGTGTCGTGCCATGCACGTATAGCATGGTAGGAGGCATGATTGTGAGGATCATGCATTAGGTCCCGTTGTGTCTACCTGTGCAGGTAGAGGGGGGCCTAAGAATTACAACCAAGGTTAGCCATTTGCTATTGATAAATAACTACCAACTATTCTCGTTTGATCCATCACTTTGTTACGAGCAAATACATTTTCTTCTGGCTGTCATTAGAAAATTGCCAGCCCTTTACTTTGATTGCTGATTAGTTACAGCTGTCAGTAAGAACAGCTCGCATGACCTTACTGTTCACCAACATGAATAATTTGGTCTTGGGTTTGCATTTAAACCACTGTAGATAGGATGTCATTCCAGTGCTCCTGCATTAACATAACTTACTTGGACGACAATGTTTTTTTTCAAGCTTTGAGTTACACACCTGCTCTGTGGTTGGGTGGCTGAACGTAGGCAAATGTGACAGTGATGCACATGGAAGTCACCCACATGCAGTGTGAACAATGTTCATCAGGGGCAGTTAATCTTTGGTAATAATAATAGAGAACACACACAGAATGTTGTTGGCCAAGCCTTTAAATTCGTCCTTCCCTCCCTGGAAAACAATAGAATTGAAGCTTTATCATAATCTGAATGCTATTACAGATGAAAAGGATTGCACCTCTAAACGGATGTCTCCTTTCAAGGATCTCTCCCTTGTATGTCACTGAGGTGTTTGCTAGGAAGAAGGTTCTGTGTCTACAACATGCTACAGAGTTGCAGAATAGCATCGTTGGAGGAAAATTTAAAGGCTTATCAATTTGTTTTTGACTTGGGGCAGGGGAAAGGGGATGCTGTTCCAACAAGATCCCTTGCATATAACTGCAGCCAGGCTCCTGTTAATTACTTTGTCATTGCAATGAGTGCTGTTGCTGGTTATTTTAAATGGATTATTTTTTGTTTCTTCAAGTAATCTAATGAAGATACAGAGGGGGAGTTTATTTGACAGGCATGCATCTGTTAGTTTCCTGAAGGAAGGAAAGGGACTACATTTTCATCTAGTTTATTCATAATATTATCAGAGCTGGAATGGAAATCATTAGCTTCTCTGAGTCTTGTGATGCTCACACCCTCCAAATTTCTGAACCTGCAGCTCCAATCACAATCCTGACAAATGTAGTCATGGAGATGGAAAAATCGAAATGGAAAAAGACACAGCTATCAGCTAGCGTCTTGCTGAATGCTGCACTAAATCTGTAAAAGCAGAGCGTGAGTCAAATGGAAACACCATCACTTTAACGAAGAAGTTGGTAGTTTCCAATTACGTAGGCTTGGTGAAAGTCCTAACTTGCCCGTACAATAGTCTCATGTATTCTGGCATTACTTCCTTTGGGAAGTAATGCCTGGTGTTTTCCTGAGGGACTCACATAATTCAGTTGAAGTGATTTCAACTTTATTTAGTACAGTAATTAGGGAGGGGGGGCTTTGCCAGAGTTTACTTAGATCCATTAGTTTCTTCAGCAGTTGCAGAAAAGAGTGCTCTGGGTCCTCTCAACACTGAAATATGCATAGGATATACAGTGGGGAGAAACCACTAATGTACAGGACTCCTCAACCGAAACCTTTGATCCTGGGGTTATGCTTCTTGTTTCAAGCTATGAGCCATTTTCACGTGTCTCTGATTCCACCATATAACCAGTCAGGAGTGGGTTTAAGAGTTACAGTAACTCCCACAGTGTCACTGGAAGCGTCTAGGTAGAACCCACAGATCAATGAGACTTCTCTGCAGTTGTATTTCTATTTTGTTCATCACTAAATGGAGGCAGAGGACTTCTTTCCCTCCAGAACAGCTGTCCCTGTGGAGGTCTGGATAGACAAAGATGAAACAGCTTTCTGACCATTTTCCCCCCTCTGGAGAAATGGGAGCAAAGAGCTCCTTACATATGAGAGCTTGAGGCCACAGATAACAGAAGAACTGAAGCCTCTGCAACCACTTGGCATCAAAGGAATAGGAACTAATCTTCAGGCCCAGAAATGGCATGATTTGGTCCTGATTAGAGAAGTAAAAGACCAGCCAATTCTGAGATCGGATGTGACAAGCATCGACAATCGGACAATAAGGGGGTGCAGAGACCTCAGACTTGATTAGATGCAAAGGTTTAGCAGCTCACTAGAGCCTCCAGGGATTTTCAGATGCTGCCCGCTACATTTTGAGACGATATCCGCTGGCAAACCAGGAGTCTTGGAATCCTCCTTTAACATGTTGTCTTGTAAGGACCACCACAAAACCATCTCTCCTTCCCGCAGAGTTGAAGACATTCGGAACGCATACAACACGCGCACAATTTGTCACACACATCGGTCACGTGACAGGTAAGCTTTTAGAGGCTGGTAGAAGTTCTTCGGGCTCGAAGCCTCCTGGAAGACGCACGTTATAGCTCTGTAGAAAATGCTGTAGCACCTCTGTGTAACTCTTAAACCCCGACGTTCCTGCGGCCCCGAGAATCCCACCGAAACTCCTGCAGATTTCTAGGCATGACTATCTGGGTTAAAGAACTTGAGGAATTCACAGGTTTAGCAAGCAAGGGTCCCTCACATGATATGTTATTTAATACCAACATCAAATGAGAACAAATCTGTTTTAACATATTTGTTGGTGAATAAGTACGTCTGTGAAAGCTCTCCTACCTCCCACTTTAATTTTTTAAACTTGACAGAATTATAAACAAATAAAGGAAGCTCTTTGTCAGAAAACATAAGATTACAAACAGACAGAAATGCACTAAAATATTGGTAGCAAGTCCTGCTACTACCACAGACTACAGGCGAAACCCAGGATTAAGCAAAAAGAGACAAAAGCACTTTCTCTCGGTGGGACTGCCTGCGTGTTTTGCTTAAGTGCCTGCGTGGGTCTCCAGGTGATTTCTGTGAGCTGTGATGTAGGTAGCAACAGGCATGACCTGAGTGACACCAGGCTTAAAATGACAGGAAGGTGTCATACGATATCTGTATGCCAACAAGTGAGGCCTGGAGTTTAGTCACACTTAGCATAGCAGCGGATGTGGGCATTCATTCTGCGAGGTGAACAAACAGGATTGTGCGTTTCCCATCAGAAAAGCAGCATCTGTTGTTTATAGCACTTCTCTAAATCATGGATGTCTTAAATCAGACCAACGGTGCAGTAAGGTTATTTGATATACTAATACTGCATGTTTCCATATTTCCCATTTTTTTAATAGTACCTTTTCTTAAAACATATAGGCTTCTCAATATCTGGATGTGTTTTCCATACCAGTGTCCATTTCAGGGTTTTTATTCCCTTGTCCATAATAAACCAATACTACTTTAAAACCGTAACTCCACTGTAACAAAGTTTTTGTCTGTGAATATACATATACAGTACCTGTGGGTCAAATTCAGTGTTCTTGGCTGCTCCTGTAATCTTGTCCTTAAACATATTATTAGCCTTTGGCTCTGGAAAGCCATATGGCCAACAAATCTGGCCAGAAGCAAACTGATTCCAATTCACAGAAAGCTGGTAAACCTGGGTTTGTTGCTGTGAGTGGCCAAATGTTGCCTTTAGTCAGCCAAGAAAATACTAGCAGTCAAACTATGATGATAAAATAGAACTAATCACTGTATTTTCACCTGCTAAACCTGGATGATCAGCACAAGAGAGGTAGAATGCCATCATCACCCCTCTTTAAAACTGCATAGATTTAGAGCTATGAAGATGGAGCCAGACTAACTCACATTGAGTTTTACATGATAGGATAGGACAACTTTGACTTCAGTAGATGTAAATTGAGGAAAAATAAAAGAATCAGTACAAAACATACTTTCTCTTCTCCCCTTTGTAGCAGGCTTTTGAGAGTAAGGTTGGCGCTTCATCAGTGCTAAATGGAGACCAGATTTGAGTGGCTAATCACCATTAATTTTTATTGGGGTGCTGACCGATGGAGATTGAATGCACAGAGATACTTGGAACTGGGGAAACACTTTTTAAGCCTGCATTTTGTAGGTTTATGTGAGAATGGGCTATTTTTGTTATTATCTTTAGCTTCTATGAGTTGCAGACTTAAGAAGCTTTCAAAATATTAACCAGTCGCTGAAGGTTCTTTGAAGAAAAAGATGACTGCTCGTGTAAACAATTAATGGTTGTTAAGCATGGCAGTGTATATTATGACAAACAACACATGCTACATTATGCCAGCTGGTGTAATGATGTGATAATGTCTGACTCATTAACTCTGGCACACAGTTTACGATGCCCTTCTATGACAGGATTAATTGATTCACACATACATTAAAACAAAAATAACTAAACTGAAATTCAGCTGGAAGCCTGGCTTCTCATTTGTCATAAACCCTGTTGGTGGTTAAAGGCGATGAAGCCCAGTACAGAACGAGCTGAGGTTTATTCATTGACCTTTGTTTTGCCTAATCTGGATCAATCCTTTGCAAGTAGAAAGAGAAATTATATTTAAATATTGGCAAGGGTTTCAGCTCTAGGTTCCCTCCGTTGGCTTTAAGTGATTGTACCGTTATGTTGGCTTCAAAAGGAATCTTTTACCTGAGTCAGGATTTCAGGATGAAGTCTGCTGTTTGTCAACAAAGTAATGGTTGATTATCTAAACTTGCTTCAGAGGGAGAGGATTGGTTAAAAAGGACATTGTTGATGTTCAACCAGTGTTTCCAAAAATCAATTAGGATGTAAAACATACACTATGAAGTTTAAGTTTAATTAGAACTTGTAGAATAGTAGAAAAAGTAAATATGAAACAATTTCATTGACCACTGATTTTAAAGCATCAGGTGAATTATTTAATCATTTCTAGACAAGGAATCATTCATCTACTGTGTTTTTCTGTCTTTGATAGTGACCAGTACTGAATGGTTTATAGGAAGGACCAAAGTCTACATAAGACACCTGCTATATTTCTGTGCATCCCTGCTGTATGACTGAGACTACCTACTGCATTTCTGCAAAACTTCTGTGAGGGAAGGAATTCCTTTCGCAGCTAACCTCCTGCTTGGTGTGTTACCTAGAAAAGGTATTTAGAAAAGGCATTTAATTCAGCGTCACTAAGGCAGATTCTTGGGGCTGTGTAATTCTCAGTGTGTGCACATCTATACATTCATTAATGCGCTGTAATTACAGTGCATTAATCTTAGTACTTATAATGACAGGTACTAACAAGGCACCAAAATTGGCACTACTGCACATTAGTGCAATTGAACAGGGTTTTGGTGAGATTAATGCGCAATAGACTTATTCTACTGCACAGTAATGCATTAGCAAGGGTTTTGTTCACCTCACCAGTGCACAGAATCAATATTCTCAACATGAACATTAAGTGTCTTATGTAGATGTACCCACTGTCTTCAATATGGGTAGGAGCAGGATGGCATAGCTGGGACTAGACTCTGATACAGCACAGTATGGTGCTACATAGTACAATATATAAAAGAATTTTGTTTGTATTATGAAAAAATAATGTTGAAACATCCATGTTTATTGCTTTTCAAGCAGCTGTGTCTAGGAATCCCCACACTGGGAGGAGCAGCATGTAAGCCTAGCGAGGTAAAGAAGGATTGAAACACATATAGAAAATTCCCTTCTTTCTTTCTTAGTTTACAGTGGGGGTTCAGTTCTGCATGCAGTTGCACCGAAGACAAGCTTAGCTTGGTCCTTGAAAATCATCTAAATTAATAACCTTCAAAGAGTGGCAGACAGGAAAAGAAAAGAAAAGGTACTGTAATATGGAACAGTTCCTAATTTGTACTGAGTACTATTTACCCACGTAGACTACTCAGTAATAGTATGAGGCATGAGGAAAGGCTGAAGAATTCACTGGTAATTGGTAAATGATGGAAGAGGTCACAAAAAACAAAGTTCTTGGGAGGAGGTAACGTTACGTTACCTGTAACGTCCTATGGTAGCTAAATGGAGCTGCAGTTATAAGCAAAGTTCAGTTCTAAAATTATTTCCCATTTCCTCTGGGAAAGGTTGTAGGCTGTAGCATTAATTTTTGGCTTTCTGTTTCATTTGCAATGAGTTTTAAATTTAAAGTGTAGCTTACTTCACAAACAAAATCAATTTTAAAGTAATTTCTGTATGCAATGCAAGGGGATCTCTTAGCATGTGTTATATGTTTATAGAGATGTGCAATGGATATATATACTATGGAATGAGGGCAAAGTTCCTTGCATTCATATTCATTCATCCTTGCATTCATATTCATGTTACAACAAACATTCCAGTTTTATTACCAATACAGCTATACCTGTTACAGTAGCAACGTGCTGATGCCCTGGTAGTATGTTCCTTGTAAAAGGCTCTTGCTATTATAGGGAGAATCATCTGAATACACAGCAAGAATAATGCATCCAGAGGAAATCTTGTTCGTGAGTATGTCTACAGATGCATTTACTCTGGCCACTGCTGAGAGACCCTTATATCCCAGCCTGAGTGCCATGATCATGGGGCTTAAGCTGGAAGATAAGGAAAGGTCTCACAGCCCCCTGCTTCCCAAATGCAATTTCAGAGTGGGGAGTTTGGAGCTTCTGCTGCTGGGGCACATAATCCCTGCCCGGGCTCCTGTGGGAAAGCCCAGCTCGTCAACAGGCAGCTCCCATTTGCTCCTGGTTAGGTGCCTCCACAGATGCTACAGCACTGTTACTAACCCCAAGTAAATTTGCAACTTGTACTTGAAATAAACATGTGCTCATGTAGATGCATATGCTTACTTTGCACTAAACTATGCTAATGCAAAGTTAAGTGGCTCATGTAGACGCATCCAGTAAGTTGCTTTAGGTGGTGGTGTTTTTTTAAACAGGTATTGCCACAAACAGGTGGCAAACCTGTACTCCTTTCTCTCTTTCTCTCATATATTGTCCTTGATATAAGCTGTGCAAAGTTTTGGATCATGATTTGGATTCGGAGATGATTCAGATGATTTGGAGACCAAATCTATGAATCTGAACTGAATTGCTGGAAGCTGGAAGCTTTCCGAATTGATTCGGAGAAGATTCGGTGATTTGGAGATTTGGCCATAGAGTATAATGGGGAATCAATGAAATATCTATAGTTTTGTTGTCTTTTGGATGATTTGGATGAAGCTTGCAGGAATAGTAGCCTCTGCTGAGAGCATGATGCATACCAAGTGTCAAGGTGATAGGTGCAGGGGTTTTGGGAAATGGCACCTCCAATCCTGAAAGCAAAACTCATGGGTGTGTGTGTGTGTGTGTGTTAAGCCACAGTGGGGTGAAAACTACAGGCCTACTAGCCCCTGCAGAGGCCACAAAGCCTGCCAAGTTTCAAGGAGATAGGTGCAGGGGTTTGGGGGAAAGTGTACCTCAAGCTGCGGTCAAGTGAAACTTGTGACATGGGTGACACTGTGTGTGTTAAAGCACAGCAGGGTGAAAGCTGCAGACCTGCTCGGCCCTGCTGAGGCCACAGTCTGCCAGATTTCAAGGAGAGAGGTGCAGGGGCTCCTGGGTTCTGGGGCCCTGCACCTCTGGCTGCTGACAGGCAAAACTTGTGCCATGGGTGCTTGTGCAACTGCGTCTGTCTTGGGGCACAGGAGGAAGGCGGGGAAACTACTGCAGGCCTGGCTGCTAGGCCTTGCTGCGGCCACAAAGCCTGCCACCTGTCAAGAAGATCGGTGCGGGGGGTTCTGGGGCCCTGCACCCCAGCTGCTGACCGGCAAAACTTGTGACATGGGTGCTGGTGCAACTGACTGTCTCTGTCTCAGAGCAGTTCCTGGCTCTGTATTGATTCTTTCCTCTCCTTAGTCTGTGGTTTCATGGGTGTTAATCCTTGCTCATTAACTCATTATCTTCCCTAGCTACTGTGTTACCAATGACTCACGATTCACTCAGGGATCAGATCAATACACAGTAGCAAGCTACTAGATAACAAGTTAATGAACAAAGATTAACACCTACAATTCCAGTCAAATTAACTTAAGACCAGTCTAGGTCTTTTTGTCACTTAGGTTTTTTTGAAAATCTAAGCCAAAGGAAGTTAGGTGCCCATACCTGATTACTCTAGTTTTTTTCTGCAAATGCCAAGGGTGGATATTATAGATAAAGTTAAATTTACGTAATTTAAGAAACTTAAATGGAAGCGTTTGTGGTTTGGATACATTTGTGTAGTTATGAGTAGGGCTAGTCAAAAGTGTTTTTTTGATCTAAAAATGTTACTTTGACTAATGAAAAGTCTTTTGTGAAAGGTACTGAGTTTTCATAGAGAATGATCTGTTATATATATTTTGCAAAAGAAACAAATGACCCTGAACAGAAGTTTTTTTGGATGTTATTTAAAACCCAAAATATTTTGGCACCAAATTGAATACTCTGATTCAGATATGTTGGCACAATACCTTAAGGGATTTTTAATTCATATGCTCATTATTCTTCATGAGTGGGGCTCCCCTCAGCATGAGTGACGTGTGCCTATGGTGGCAGGAGCATGATGGGGGTAAGCTGGGAGCTCCCACAGACACTGCCGGCACTATCAGCAGCAGGGGGGTGGGGGTTGGCAACTATCTGCAGATGCTGCTGATACCCCCTTTTCTTAGGGGGTGTGTTGCCACACACAGGGGGGTGCATGTGCACCCATGTGCACCCCCTATGCATCACCAGTGCCCCTTAGTAAGGAAAAACATAGCATAGCTGGCATAGTGTGAGTGAGGCACTAGCCCCAGGTGCTGTTTTAGAAGGGACACCGGAATGGTAGCTCCTAGAGAGCCTGCACCATGGCAGAAGCAGCTGAGGTCTTTGTGATCCCACACCCAACTAATGGTACCCTGCTCCTGCTCTCCATCACTCAACACCCACTCTCACTCTCTGGCTCTTGGCCCTTCCACCCTCAGCCTTGGCACTAAACAGCATCTCTGCCCAGGTCAGTGAACTTGCTAGTTATGCCTCTGGAGGAGAAAGTCTTCTATGATAGATCACTTTACCTCAACAAAGGCAGAGACCACAGTGAAACATAAGACATGTGGTCCGGTCAAGGTGCTTGGCCTATAGAATTCATGAGAAACACGAGAGGAACAAATTACAGATCAGGTGAGGTGCCAAGGTGTCATTTATAAGTTGAAATGTTTACATTTTTCTTTGACACGCTTCTTCCTCTTTTTTTTTTCTGAAAGGACAAATTTCTTCACCCTCCCCCTTCTTCCCTTCCCATCCCATTTTCCTGGCCAGTTCAACACAGTTATGTTTCTTAAGTGCCCTGTCTTTCTGGTAGTTCACATATTAATTTGTGAATGATCCAAATCCTCACATTGGACTGAGGTTCTTAAAGGCCTGGAAACCCAACCCCCAAGGAGTTCATTATACAAATCCGAACAGGGGGCTGTAGTGTTAAGTATATTTTGTCCCGTCATCTGCTTTGGTGCTGGATTAGGACTCAGATTGTATCCATCTAGATTCCTAGATTCTAGGGTCACAAGGGACCTCAGCAGGCCTTCTAGTGTGACCCCCCTGCCCCTGGCAGGCTGGAAAAGGGTCACCAAACCTGGGATCATGTGTTCCCATCCAGGCTCCTGTCCAGTCTCTCTAGTCTGTCTTGCTGAGTACTCAGGTTGTAAGCTATCTGGCATGGGTACCAGTTTCTTTTGTTACGTGTTGGTACCATACCTGGAACAATTGCAACAATAAATCTAATAGTAGTCTTGTTTGTCCTTATGGATATAAATTAATTGTTCTTGAAGTAGGGCGTGCCTGCCATATGGGCTGCAGCGTAGTGTAGAGATACTCAAGCTAGCTGTGAATGTTGGAGCTTGCATGCTGGAAGAAGTTAAACTGGGGCAGGCCTGTTGAAAAGCTCCTGTGGCAGTTCATCTGGTTCTGGTACTGGTGTCACTTCCATGTGCAACTTGCTCAGGGCACTGTGTAGAGAGGCAAATATTAATATAAGTTACCTGCTAAATCTGGGGTTGTCAGCTGGGGGGTTGTCTCATTGACTGGCTGGGGGACCAGCCGCTTGGGGTGCACCAACCAAAAAAACCCCTGTGCTAAATGCATGATCCTTTCCCATGGGTTCAACTTTTGCCATGCTACATTTTTATTCACAAACTCTTCCTGTGAAAATCTTTCATGTGTGAGTACACTGTAGATTTAGGTGTAATATCTAAATGCAGTGAGAACCCTGGATGCTTCCAAGGGGGCTAATGCTAATCATCCTGGAATTCCTTCAGGCAGCAGAAACATTGAGCTGCTGTTGAGTTATCAGTTCATTCCTACTTATTTGAGCTGAAAGCTAAGGCAGTTTGCTAATTCAGCATCCCAACACTCGTCATAGTTATTGGACTTGACATAGTCAGACAGTATGAATCAAAGACCTATATCTCTTAGGTGCGCAACATGAAGATGTTATAGCCTTACACATCTTCTTTCACTTAGCAGTTATTACCTTATTGTAAAGCACCTTTTTTCTGGAGCAAACAAAGGGCATTTTTATATGTGCTCTGGGCGGTATGGGGGGGCACTTGAATTAGTGAGAGCTTTTAGTTGAAAGTGCCCGTGTGTCATGTGTATCAGCATTACCCACGCTGAAAAATTGTGGTGGGGTACTTTTAACTTAAGCTCATTGAATGAGCTTTACTTCAAAGCACTCTGCCACCATTTTTTAGTGTGGGGACACTAATACATGTGATACCAGAGTCTGCTGGAGTGCATTTATTTCTGTGCTTCAGCAGGCTTAATTAATCAAGTCTGCTCCAACACTCTGGATTTTCAGTGCATCAGAGCCAGCTCCCTGCATGTGTATAGGAGCCCCAAAATGTTAATAAATATTTCTTACCTACAGGCTGAATTGACATCAGGTCTCCATTGTGGTAAGAACAGTAAGAAACTGTCTCTGGGTATGTCTACATGTGCACTTTACTGTCGCGTAGTTTAATTTGCTCTGCAGTAAAGCATTGCTGTTTACATGTGTGCTGCAATTAAGGTGCAATAGATTAATTTATTCTGGCATAGGATAGTTCCATCAGACATGAGCACTATCCTACACTAGAGTAAATAACTGCAGTTAAACAAGCATGGAGACAGTGATGTGAGCACAGATTGTACCTGATCAGCTGAGCTAGCACAGGGCCAGGCTTGTGTCTGCTACTGAGCCTAAAATGCTCCCCCAGGCACAACTTGCTCCTGTTGCCAGGTGCATGTTGGGCACATCTATACAAGACCCTCACTGCTCAGTAGCCTAATAATACTGTGTAGTAGTGTGTCATAGCACAAACAATGCTAATACACTACTGTGAAGTATTATTAGGCTACTGCGCAGTAGCATCATTAAAAAGGCATGTGCTGGCACTACCATACAGTACCGCTGATTACTGCGCATTAATTTAGTACTTCATTATACAAGTACTAAACTTAATACACAGTAACTATGGTGCATTAATGAACATGCAGACATGCTGGTTCAGGTCCTGTGCCTGGATTAGTTTGCAATTATTAGCAATTTGCACCAGAGTAAACCCAGTCACATTAATTACACATGTAGATGTACCCCCTATGTCAAACAGTTTAGAGTCTAATAGAAGAAAAAAAAAAGATAACAAACCCTATTTTATACAGGGAGACTAAGGGACAGAGAAATCCATTGAATTACCCAGGAATGTACTGCAAATATTATTAACATTCGAAATAGTTGCAGTCTTTGCATTAGACATCCATTTTGAAATTGGGGCTTTGTTGGTTAGGTTTGATTGGATGTGTACACTGATTGGCATGTTTCTGTTCACTTGTTGGACGTGCATAAATCTTTGAATCAAGTTTACTGTGCAAATACTTCTGATTATGACTTCAAAATTTGCATTCTAGAATTATTCTCCAATAATTACTTAAGGTACATTGTTTCTATGAGTACTTCTGCTAGAAAACCCATTCACCTGAAGGCTGACAGAACACTAATGCAAAAGGAAAAGTGATTTTGTTTAAATATTTACATGACTCTCCAATTAATTTTTTTGTCATTTAAATTTAACCATTTGACCAATGCCAATACTTACCAGGCTCCTGGAGATGGCATGTGAAAAGAAAGAAGGCAAAATTAAATAGTGAGATAACATATGGGGAAACTGTTATATCCCTGGAGTTTCCTTTGAGTCTTTGTTTTTGGAACCTTTCACATTTAGGAAATCCTTGGCTAAAGTAAATCAATGCTGCAGTGTTGACTTCTACGCTGCTGTGATGGTTTGTTCCAGCTGAGGTCCTGGCTCTTAATATCATATTTATTTAGAGCATCATAAGGCACCTGGTGACTTCTGCATTCAGACACAATTAAACATGGGTCACACTTGTTTAAGTATCACATACCAGTATCAGGGATGTCTAACTGCTACAGTATGTGGACAGAATTATCTTGACAAGCAAGGTCATTACATGCCTGTCTTGAAGGCAGGTGGTTCTAGTTCACTGGGACCCCTCTGGTGTTTCTGCCACCGAGGAGGCATGCATATATCAACAGTTCTCGCCGCACCCCCTGCTAAGGAGCTGGTACCAAATGTTCCTGTCTTTCGAGGTGGTGGCCCATGAGCAGGTTATACCCTACCATAGGTCCGGAGGACATCTGGGCAGCTGTATCCTGTCACAGCAGGTTGTAAGCTGCTGTATTTTGGATCACATGCATACAACTCAATGCTCAACCATACAGAAATACCTCTTAATCAGCACTTCTAATTATGCCTGTGTTTGCTGCTGAAAATATGAACTTGACCTCTTCAGAGTACAGAATCATTGCTGTAGTCTATGAAATAACCCTGAAGGAGTCCATTTAAAATTATGACATACACATAGATACACACCCAGGAATACACACATATATACATACACATGCTGTGTACAGTGGTAGAATTAATACATTGTAGAATTACATTCTGTATAATACTGTATACAGATATGTATATGAATAGATATACACATGCCAGGCACACGGCATGTGTGTCTAGTATAGCTTTACTCTATGCATATGGAGGTTTGTGTGTGGGGTTGTGCGTGTAGGGCGAGGGGAGGGGGAAGGTGTCCGTGTGTGCACATGTATTGCTTAAGACTGAACTTTGATGAAAACTATTCCTGGAAATTTAGTTATTGAATAAGATTCATCTCCGCTAAAAGAATTCTCTTATGACATTGGAAAGATAAACAATCACCTATAGAGGAAGAATGGATCACATCATTAACTCAGATGGCATCTTATGAAAAGGTGATTTATGGGCTACAGGAAAGCATGGACAGATGTCATGAAATCTGGAGTTCTATTTTTGGAGTATTAGCAACGTTACCGTTATACTGGTTCAACATATAGTAAAGATAACATTTATCTCAGTATTAGTAATTCAGAGTTTAATAGTTCTTTTTCATCTAATATTAATAGTCATTTAATATTGATTTATATCATTCTTTTTTAATGACACAAGAAAATGTATATTTACTTTTGGAGAGGATGCTTTATTTATTTATGTCAGCGGTGGCCTGATTTTGCACCCACTGAAGTTGGTAGTAAGAATCCAGTTAACTCCAGTGGCCTCAGAATTGCTTTGCAGCATGATCAGTAAACTCAGGTTGTGGAACACAGCCAGAGGCAAATTTATAATGAAGGGACTTTGCAAGAGTTCCCATCTATGAATTTTCAGAAGTTTCCATCTTCATTCCTGAATGCATTCTTCTTTAACCTTCTTGTTCTACATGTAGGTATCACTTGCTCAATGGAAAATGGTTGCTGCGGGGAGGGAAGATGGAGAAGGAGGAAGGGTATTTGGGTCTACTGGAGAGCATCCAGATGAGCACGTGCATGCAGCATGAGACACCACGGACCTCTCTGTGGCTCTGCAAACTGTGCGTGCTGCACATACAGGTGTTCCTTGCTTTGCTAATCTGTGGTGTGGCAAGTTTTTATGATCCTGGGAAATCCCTGTGTTAAAAAAACCCACACTTGAAAAAAGTGCAGCAGTGCACACGGCAGTAGTTTGTGCCACGTGAAACTGGAACCTGGCCGGCCAGAGCCACATTTTGGCTGCTGGCCAGGCTCCACACACTGCTGGAGCCCCAGGAAGACCCCAGGACCCTAGGAAGGCTGAAGGGGCCAGCCCAAGTGCTGACCCCAGTCTCCCCTGCCCCACCAGGAGTAACTTGACATGCCCCAGAGCACACATGCGCAAGTGGTCCCCAGGGACAAGTAGCAGCAGGACAACTATATGCCGCTGCTGTTTATCACTGGGGATGTGCCCAAGAGGAACAAAGTAGATGTAATATGTGACCTAGGAACTGACATGCCTACTTGCTCCCCTCTTGGAAGTTTCACTCTGCCATGGGATTTCCCCAAGCCCTGGTGAAAAGCTTAACCCTTCGGTGAAAAATCCCCTTTAGATAAGAATCCACACCCTCTCCAGGGCTGGTTCTGATTAGTATTTGCCTATTACGTTGTTCTACCCCGTGGGGAAAGTCTGGAGCTCAAGGCATCTCTGGGGAATTGACAAACAACTTGATTACCCCGTGACATTGCTGGCTGTCTTCAGCTCTTCTGGCAAAGAACAACATCTCACTCACTCAGCACTTAAATAAAATTGGCATCTGCAAGGAAAACTTGGTCAGGCTCATCTATTTTGTGTTATAATTAAGGATTCCTCTGTCAGGCACACCTTTGTAAGACTTCTACTCATGTCAAGAACTGTCACAGATATAGAAGGAAACATGCATATCACCAATGACAATTAATCACCAAATGTCTTTGGAAATGTTTAAGCCCCATGGGCCCTCACATCAGGCTGTTAGTTCTTCTGTGAAGGAGGCAGTGTTTGAAGGTTGCTACTGTACTATTTAAAGACCCAGTCTTTTTTTACATTAGGCAAATATTCATTGCAATAATGATATTGTAGTTAAATAGATTGTCACTAGCTTTAGGGAAGTGGCTCTATTTCTTTGTTTAGTAAAGCACATACTGCCTGCAATTATAATAGCAATAGGTATTTATTATAGTGCATATGTGTGGCATATTTATTTTAGATTTCAAAATCTAGGAAAATTTTTGCATCAGATCATGTCATGCGTGTACAATATCTACTACCCTGTTTGTGTGTGCATGTGAGAGAGAGAGAAGATGAGGGGAAAGCTGAATTATATGAAGTGGGCACGAGTACTTATATCAGACATTCAATACATGATTTGTTAGAGATTCTGAAGTGATGAATGCAGTCTTTGCCATGTAAATATATGCCAGATCCTTGGAAAATTACCGTTGAATGTGCAGTGGGCCATCAATGCCACTTCTCCTTGCATGTATATCCACAGAGTTTTAAACAGATTGCTGTAATTTTTATGCTTGTGAATGTGAATGGTAACTAACATATGATATCCCTCAGCACAATCAGCAACCTGGGGAAAAGGGGTTGTGGCCCCAGGCTGATGAAGAAATTTGGTTATTCTCGCCCCTGGATTGGTCAAGTGTGCAATGGTGAGTTTAGGGAAAGAAAGTGGTTTCCTCTGCAAGTGCTCAGCATTAAGAAGGGCCTTCAGGCAGTACTTTGACTGGAAATATTTTAAGTAGAATCTTTTCAAAGTTGAGCTGTGCCTATAGCAATTGAACCTACAGCAATCACTTATACAACTCACCTGTTCCCTCCTTTTGCTTCCTTTTTTTCATAGATTTCATAGACATTAGGGGCTGGAAGGGACCTCAAGAGATCATAGCGTCCAGCCCCACAACCATAGGTGGGAAGTCAGCTGGAATCCAGTGACCCCAGTAAGAAATAAATCCAGCTGTTTTTTGAAGGAGTCCAGAGTAGGTGCTTGCACCACCTCTGGGGGGAATTCGTTCCAGACCCTGGACACATGTACCACAAAGAACTTTTTTCTTATATCCAGTCTAAATCAGCCTTCCTGGAGTTTATGGTCATTAAACCTTGCTATCCCTTGGGGAGCTCTGGTGAACAGATGTCTTGATGTACCCCTCTTATGAAGTTGTAAGCTGCTACCAAGTCCCCCCTGAGCCTTCTCTTCTCCAGACTGAAGAGTTCCAAGTCCCTCAGCCTCTCCTCATACGGCCTTCCCTCCAGGCCCTGGAGGATCATATGAGTGGCTCTCCTCTGGACTCTCTCAAGCTTCTCTACATCCTACCTGAAGTGGGGGGCCCAATACTGGATGCAGTACTCCAGCTGCGGTCTCACCAGAGCCAAGTAAAGTGGGAAGATGACTTCCCTGATTTTGCTTGAGATGCGTCATGCCAGAGTTTGGTTAGCTTTTCCCAACACCACATCACACTGGTGGCTCATATTCATCTTGTGATCAATCAAGATCCCCAAGTCCCTTTTGGTCATGGTGCTAGCTAGTGTAGCACTGCCAAGCCTGTATATATGCTGAGGTTTCTTCCTACTGAGGTGCATCAACTTACACTTCTCTACGTAGAAGGCCATCCAGTTTTGATTGGCCCACCTTGAGATTATGTCCAAGTCGGCCTGTATTCCCAGCCTGTCCTGCAGTGTGATGGCCCTCCTCTGTAATTTGGTATTGTCCACGAACATGGCCAGTTCACATCTGACTCCTGAATCTCGATCATTGATGAAAATGCTAGAGTACTGGCCCAAGTACTGAGTTCTGAGGGCCTCCACCGGTAACCCTGCACCACGTTGATTTACTCCCTTCCACTAGTACTGTCTCGGTTTGATCCCGTAGCTAGTTGCCTAGCCATTGGACTGTATGATGATCAAGGCCACAGTTTCCCAGCTGAACCATGAGGGCATCCTGGGGAACTAGGTCAAAGGCCTTCTTGAAGTCCAGAAAAATGATGCCCACATCATTTGCCTTGTCCAGGGCATATGTTACCTGATCATAGAAGGAGGTGAGGTTGGTCAGGCAAGACCTGCCTGTCACAAAGCCATGTTGGCTGGCCTTCAGAAGCTTGCCTTTGTTAGTCTGGTGTTGATGGATTCCTTGACAATTTTCTCCAGGGTTTTTCCAGGGACAGACATGAGACTGATTGATCTGTGGTTCCTTGGGTCATCTCTCCTCCCTTTCTTGTAGATAGGGACCATGTTGGCTCTTTTCTAGTCATTCATGACCTCACTCAAACACCACAATTTTTCAAATATCCTTGGCATGGGGGTTGCAATGATGTCTGCCAGCTCTTTCAAGACTCCAGGGTGCGGTCCATCTGGGCCTACGGACTTGTGAATGTCCAGTTTCTCAAGGTGTTCCCTTACCTGATTAACATTGATTTTGGACCTGTCACCCACTCCCAAATTGGTTTGAACTCTTCCTTGCAGGGTGACCCTTGCAGGAGGGTGGAAAACTGATACAAAAAAGTCATTTAGGAGATTGGCCTTTTCTTGGGCATCTGATATCAGTTGCCCTGTTGGATCTCTTAGGGGCCCAATACTGTCCTTGTTCTTTTTCCTACTTCCCACATATCTAAAGAAAGACTTTTAGTTGCCCTTGATCCCTGTAGCTAGCCTAAGTTCAGTTTGTGCCTTGGCTTTTCTCGACTGCTCTCTGCAGATGTGGGTGAGTGCAGAGTAATTCTCTCTGGTAATGTTTCCTGTTTACCAGCTGGTGTAGGTTACTCTTTTGAGCTTAATGAGGTCCACCAGTTCCTTATTCAGCCATAGGGGCTTCCTTGCTCATTGACTGCATTTCTTGTGAGAAGGGAGGACTTTGCTCAATGCTTCAAGAATTATGTTTCTGAGTGACCATTCTTCACGCACTCCTTCTTCTTGCGGTGTGTGTGGCCTCTGGTTGCCTGACTGACCAGTTCTCTCAGTTGGCAGAAGTCAGCCTTCCCAAAATTAAAGACTTCTGTTTTTCTGAGGGTTTTGCCTGCTCTTCAGTGAACTAAGAAGGTGACCAATTCATGGTTGCTGTCACCCAGCTTCCCCTTGATCCGTAGATTGCTCACCAGGTCCTCCCCTTTGGCCAGGGCCAGATCCAGTAAAGCCTCTCCCCTACTTGATCCATAGACCTCCTGGGCTATGTAGAGGTCATCAATGCACGTGAGAAAGCTATGCAACCTGTCAGATTTGGCCATGCGCTTATCCCAAGGTATGTCAGGGAAGTTGAAGTCCCCCATGATGGTCAAGCATTGAGAGCATGCAGCTTCAACCAGTTCCCTAATGAATTCCTGATCTAGGTCTTCCTCTTGGTGGGTGGTCTATGGTAGACTATAACAAGTCAATCAGCCTCCCCATATTCTCCTTGTATCTTGATTCAGAGGGTCTCAAGACACCCTTCGCGGCTTGGAAACTCCATCTGCAAGGCAGTGAGCTGATCTTTGATGTAGAGAGCAATATCCCCACCCGTCTTCCCCACATGGTCTCTCGAAGGTGTACCCCTCTACTGCCACCAACCAATCATAGGTGGAGTCCCACCAGGTCTCTATAATTCCTACAAGCTTGTAGTCATTATCAAATAGGAGAAGGGCCGGTTCCTCATGCTTGTTTCCCAAGCTCCTGGCATTTGTGTACAGGAAGTTAAGTCTGCCTTGTGAAGCCCAATGCTTCCCTGAGGGGTTAAGAGGGACATTTCTGCAGGATGACACCAGAGTAGGATCCTTTAGGCTGCCCAAGTTATTGGTAGCGAGGCTGACATGACCTGGGCCAGAACTGTTACTAGATCACCCATCCTCCAGTGGTCTCAGTTTAAAGCCCTGTCAAGAAGGTCAACCATTCTGGCCAAGAAGACATTCTTCCCCTTCCAGGGGAGGTGGAGGCCATCCCTTCCCAAAGGTCCACTCTCTTTGAAGTGCAGATTGTGGTTGAGGAAGTCAAACCCCTCGTAATGGTACCATCGCCGGAGTATTCTATTCACTTCACCAGTGCACCTGTCCCTCCGGAGCCCAAGTCCTGTGACAGGGAGGATTGAAAAGAAAGCTATTCATTCATTTTTCATTCACTGCCTTCACAAACTGGCCATCACAGTGGCTACACGTACAGCGTAAAGTGGTACTGTGTTGAGATACCCTCTGTGTCTCAAGTGGTACTGTGTTGAAACTAGCTCTGTGTTACTAGCTTCAGAACTAGAAAAAATATAGCCATATTATTACTTGTCTGTGTGGCTAAGTAATAACTGGCCAAAGGGCCAGACTAATGCAGATACACTGTTTTTGTTTCCAGAACTAGCAGGTAAAGAGTCAGGCTTTTTGTAAGATAGACATACCCAATGACTCTTTCAAACTCCAGATTGGCTGTGGCTCTACCCTGAGTATGCACGTCTTCTTTTGCAGTGTCTGACTACTTCACTAAACAGCTTAGCTTTCTTACTACCTCCATGAGGTCTTTCTAGGTCCTCTGCATTTGCATTCAGTTCCCCAGGGTGGCAGCATGTTGCCAAATAAATAGTAAGATTGGTTTAAATATTAAAATATTATATAACAACACCAACAGTAGTAGTAGTAGTAATCATCATCATAATAATAATTTGGGGTTGTTTTTATTAACCCTCTGGTTCTTGACACTTTAGGGCTCACTCAAGTCAGCTTTTCAAACTTTTATTCACAACCATGAGATCTAGAAACTTACCTTATTCTTTAAAAGAAAGCTAAGGTGTTCATATATTCACATGATATCAGGAACAGGGGCTTTAAAAAGCACCAAATACGGAGTGACTCCTGAGAAAAAATCACAATAATTTGCAACACTGTGCTGTGCACTCACAATGCGCGTCCTTCCTTCCTTCCCCCAGCTGTACTTGCTACTGTATTTCATGTGATTCAGCAAAACCACCAGGACTTCATAAGTATCTTCAGGTGGGGTGAGAGTTTCTAAAGAGCTCTGGAGTAGACTTTTAAGTGCCTGGGAGACTTTTAAGAGTGCCTGTGAGGACTGTGCGAAGATTTGGGTGCTAATTTAATTTGGAGGAGATTCAGCCCAATTCAGCAGCCGCTGAATTGGGCTTACTCTCCTCCGAATTAAATTACCAGCCAAATCTGAATCAATTTGGGAGACCAATAAAAAGATCTGAATCAATTCAAAGCTCTGCAAATCGATTTGGAGAGTTTCAGAGATTTGGGGAGTCCCCACTTGCCACTGCAGGGAGCTGGACCTGGAGTCCATGTTGGTAAGTGGGGGGAGGGGCTGGAGGGACCCCCATCAGCTCCCATCCCCTGCCTGCTCCCCCAGCCTCCCTGAGTGCCTCCTGATCCTTTCCTGCTCTCCCAGCTCCATTCACAGCTGCCCCACCTGGTCCCAGCTCCCAGTTCTTTTTTTTTTTTAAAAAAAAGCCCCACACTCACTGGATACTGCTGTGACTGTCAGGGCTTCTGAGGGCAGAGCCTTCCACACAGCGCGGGGCAGTAGAGGGCAGCAGGAATTGCTTCCCGCCCCTGCCTGGAAGGAGTTAGTGAATGCAGGGCTTATTTTTTTAAAGACCTGGGACACTGGGGCTGGGAGAACAGACGGGGGGTGGGAGCTCATGGCAAAAGCCTCTACATAGTGTGGGGTGGGGGGATCACTCCCCTGCCTGGCAGGAGCTGGTGAGTGTGGGGCTTTTTTTTTTTTTTTTTTTTTTTTGAATTCCCGGGATGCGGGGGCGGGGCCGGGCCCCCATTTAACAGGCGGGGCGGGTGGGGGGGGGT
>JAGPOW010000229.1:35823964-35834825 GCA_030014935.1 Caiman crocodilus
TTTTTTTACTGAAAAAACTAAAAATGTACTAGTAAGAAGAAAAAGTATGTACGTACTTTTGTATTTTGTATTGTGTATTTTTCAACCATCCCTGAGAATGTGGGTGTATATATAAATACATATAGGGGACACACATACACACACACACACAGTGTGAACTTCTGTTCTGTTACAGGTTTAAACTAGTTTCTGATCACTTAAAGTGGTGTATGTGTAAGTATGCTTGGAGGCTAGGGACAGAAGTTTCACATAAATTGCTGTAAGTGATAGGAAACTGGTTCAAATCTGTAACATAACAGGGGCTCAGTGCATGTAAACTGCTTTAAAAATTGCTGAAACCAGTTTAAGATAAGCCTGGATGGATATAGTATTCAATTTAACAGATTTAGGTTAAACTGGTTTCTTGAACTTCTATCTCAGATCTCCTCCAGATTCAAGTTAACTTACATTCCTCCATTATCCCAGCATGCTTTGTGCCTCTCCCACAACCCCCCTTCTCAGGGTGAGCAGGCTAGTTTTGGTCCAAGCTCCCTCCAGCCAAGGAGGGAGGCATGACCTAAACCCCCCGGCTTCTGGCCTGGACCACTGCAGGCATGTGACTGCATTTCCGGAATCAAAAGTGAATGTCCACTTGCTTATCGGGTCAATCTATGCAGTTTAGACGAACTTGTGATTCTTGAATTGATTCAGTCTGGGGCTTTTTGATTGCCTGTACTTAGCCAAATTGGGCAATGAATAGTCTTTTTTTAATAGATATCTGGCTGATGTGCCTCATTCTATTTCCATTGTAGAGAATGTCAATTTTGGTAATCACTGAACTAAAGGCATGGCTGATTCCTAGTATAGTAATAGAGTCTTGTCCAGTTTAGTATATCTGCTGGTGTGAAAAACTCTATGAGTGTGTCCAGACAAGCATGGCCTTGCGGTATGTGGCATTGCAAACTTGTCTGCAGCACCACATACTGCACGCTGAGGTGCTCTCCATGCTGTAAGGGTGCTCTGTCCATGCATGTACTGCTCCATTTATTTTTCTGTAGGTTTTTGACCCTTAGAGATCCAGGAGTCAAAAAAACCCATGGAAAAGAACAACAGAACAGAACAGCACATGCACAGCAGCATGTGCTGCTGAACAGTGGAGCCAGGCTGCCCCGAGCCACACTGCAGCTGCCAACCAGGCTCTACCCAGGAGTGCTGTGGTTGCCGACCCGGGAGGCCAGGGAACCAAATATCTGAGTACATCTGGATGTGGCCTATGAGTCTCTTAATAGAATCTCCTCTATGAAGTGTAAGAAACATATGTTTAGCCAGAAGCTGCAGTAAAGACCAAGAACTTGCCAAGCTTAAAGAGGAATTGGACATTTATGGATGTCTTGTTATATAGATAATCATAATATCCCAAGCCATGATAGTTAATGCCAACAAGGGATAGAAATACTCATATTTCAGGCCTTACGTCGATCTTCAGCTATTAGGAATTAGTAAGAGAATCTGTTATCTACCTGCTGTGTGGTTACTCACGCATTCCTATGAAACAGCTAACATGGGCCTCTACTGCAAGCAGAACCCTGGGCTGGATGACCCCTGTCTGGCAATTCCTGTGGGATTGCAAATAGACATAGCAAAACCATTTTATCCTGGGACAAAGTACAGTCATGCAGATATCAATGTCCATTGCACTGGCATAAATCCTAAAACAAGTTTCCCAGATGAAAGGTAGAAACAATTTAGCCTGAGATATTACAAAACACATCTGTACAGTTATCCAAGCATTGCATCATTGAATCTTTAGAAGAAAACTGTTACTGTAGTCAGCTGCTCACTAAATCCTGATTGGAATGTGTATATATGCCGATCCTTGGATAATTTTCTTCCAGGACAAACACAGGCACAGTTGATCCAGGGACAAATGCAACATCGGTTACTAGCCTATTGAACAGAAGACAGGGTGGAGTTGCACCTTATAGACTAAATCATAAATGCAGGAGGTTTAATAAGCAACAGATTACTTCATCAGGTGCTAAAAAGGATGCTTGTAGATACATATTTTCAGAAAGATATTAGCTCAGTGATAATCTACCTGCTTACATCACCGTATTTATCTGAGCTCCTCGTAAACATTAATAGAATTATACTTATAGCCTTCTATGGAGTAGGATATTGCATTATTATTCTTTTAAAGATGAGGAGTAAGACATGGAAAGAGCAAGCAACACACACATACGCACATAGGCAGTCTGTGGCAGAGCCAAGTTTTGAATATAATTAATGTCAATCAGCATAGTTTTGTGGAAAAGAGATTTAGTTGAATGGAGTTGATAGCTTTTGTAAGCAAATACAAGTTTGGTTGATAGACTTCTGATTCTACTGAAAGACATGTTGACTAAGAAACTAGCAGGATGCAAAATCACCGTGACATAGACAAAATAGATCAATTTACTCAACTTGTTGCCTAACTTTTAGATTTCACAATGTAATTGTCAAGAGAGAATGATCCTTAGACAAGCATGTTTTTTGTGACATCCTTTGGGGATTGGTCCTTGTCCTATTTTACATTTTTCAATGATTTGGAAGAAAACATAACATTATTGCGGATAAAGTTCACAGAAGACACAAAAATTGAAGAGTGTTAAATAAGAGGGCCGATCTCTGAAACAGCTTCTTGGATTGCATGGTAAATGGGATGAAAGCAAGGAAATGGAAAGATGTGTATCCTGGAAAAAGTATGGAGACAGGACAGGGGACTAGAGAGCAGTGGCTCTGAATAGGACATAAATATCCAGGATGAAACTGGTGAAATGGCATAATGAGATCCTTCTATGTACAGTTAGGGCTGAGTTGTCAAACATATGACCCATAGGTCAGATCCAGATCTGGTCTCCAGAGTCCCTCTGTCCAGCCTGCTGTACTCCTGGCAGGCCACCAGAAGTTGTGGGGTGTGGTTTGCTGTGGTTTCCAGGGCCCTTTGACCGTGCTGGCCATTGTTACTAACGGTGAACTTTGCTCATTACTGCTGCCCCTGGACTTGTCCCCCCAGAGTCACTGCTGCCAGTGGACCCCTTGTAGACAGTAGAATACTCACTGCTTTTGTTGCCACAGCAGTGGCCATTGCAGCAGCCTTCACACTCTGGGCTGGATCTGGCCTGCAAGCAGCCCCGTGGTCTAGATCTGGCCTGGGACCCCAGGTGAATTTGACAGTCCTGAATTAAGGAAATGTTAAGTGGAGTAGAGAGGCTATAATGCTGCTATATCCAAATAAATTAATGTAGTTCAGGGGTAGGCAATTACTTTGGCTAGAGGGCCACTGAGTGGGTTTTGGTGAGCTGTTGAGGGCTGCAAGGGGTGCTCCTCCCCTTGACAGGTGCCCCACCCCCTGGTTGCCACCTTAAGACTGGAAGACCTGCCCCTAACCCCTGACCTTTGCCACTGCGAGTTCCTCCCCTTGTCCCCTTGTGGGAAGCCACCCCTGCCTGGAAGTACTCCTCTTGGGAGGGGAGGGTTGTCATCTTGGAACCATAAAAAACCCAAATAATATACTAAACATCAAACACCTGTGATAACATGTGCTTATTTTATTAAAAAGATAATTTTGTCATGATATGTGTTTGCATACTGTATATAGAGATGATTGCACAATAACCCAAAATAAAGTCTTACTCTTGTATATTGTGTGTGGGGTGTGGTTGGTGTGTGTGTGTGTATGTGTGTGTGTATGGTAGAGTGTGGGGGGTAGGTGTGTGGAGGACTTGTGAAGGGGTGTGGCTGTGTGGGGAGGCAATAGGGCATGCTGGGACATGTGTGTAATGTGGGGGGTTGTGGGGGCAAGGTGTGTGACATTTGTGGAGTGTGAGCAGAGGTGGGGGTTTGGGTACCCCTCCACACACTTCCCCCCATGGTGCTCAGCCCCCACCAGTGGCAGCAGCAGCAGTAGGAGGCGGTGGGCACTCAGGGCTCTCAGCAATGTGCAGATCTGGCCAGTATTGCATGTGGTGCAAAGGGGGACAGCCAGGCTGTCTTGCTTCTATCATACGAGGCTCCACACAGTGCACGTGCACCACACGGTACTTGCACGGCACTGTGGGAAGCCCTGCCCAATTGAGCCAGCTGTTTTCTCTGCTCCCTGCTGTGCAGGTCCTGGAGCTCCACCAGGAAGCAGGGGCTGAGGCTCCCTTCCACTTGCGATGGAGTCCTGGGACCTGCATGGCAGCCAGTTCTATTATGCAGGGCTTCCTCGGTGGCATGCAAGTCCCATGAACTACATTGTGTGCCACGTGGAACCCTACATAAGAGAAGCAGGCTGGCCTGGCTGCACTCCTTGCCACTATGTGTAGCATTGGCCAGAGCCATGCACTGCTGGGTAGCATCAAGTGCATAGGCCATGAGTACCCCTATTGCCCATTGCCTCCTGCTGCTGCTGCTGGCAGGGGCTGTGCGTCACTGCGGGGGGGAGTGTGTGGGGAGTCCCCACACCTCCCCACTCTCCCTTACATTCATGCCCTGCCCAGCTGAGCTCACACTCCTATTGCCCCCCTGGGCTTGGGCTCTATGCTGCCACTGATCTCAGCTACAGCTCCCCCCCACTCCCACTCCTGCCACTTCCCTTCCTGCTGCTTGGAGTGAGAGGGATGCTGGGAAAGCAGTGGTGGCAGCAGCTCGCTCCACCTGGAAGCTGTGTGCTGGCTGGGCGAGGCCCTTATGCCCATGAGGGTGGGAGCAAGGTGTGTGGGCTTGACAGCGTACGAGTAGTTTGTGAGACGGATGAAGTTGCTTGGTGGGCCAGATGTGGCCCGCAGGCTGTATTTTGCCATCCCCCGGTGTAGTTCCTCCTGGAATACTGTGTCCAGTTCTGGTATGTACAGTTCCAGGAGACTGTGGATACATTGGAAAGGGGTCAGAGAAATGGTTTTAGAATGATTCAAGAACTTGGCAACGTGACTAGTAGGCTAGAAACAGACATTGCACATATCTGGGGATGAGTTTGTTCTCGAAGAGAAGAGTCCCAGGATTGGTGTGTACATACATTACCTTTCCAATTGGTGTTTAGTGAGTAGCTGATTGGACTTCTACTTTTCTGCCAGTGAGTCAGTGATGAAATCCTGGGACAACTGTTTAAATGCATGTTGTGATGTCCCAGGGCAAGCTGTTAGCACTTCCTATCCCAAGAATCTTTGTAGAGTTTGCCTTGGGACAATAGACACGGATGTCTGAACAATTGCACTTTGTCTCAGAATAAAAGAGGATATTCCAAGACAAATGTTGTGTCCGTAGCTGTAATAAAAGAGTCTTGGAGCTTGATTTTGTTTTTAATTGACATAAAGAGAAAGGTAAGGTGTGACTTGCTCACTCTACAAGTACTGACAGAGGGAAACAAATGTGGTAGTAATGGGCTGTTTATTCTAGCAGCCTGTGGCAGAAGGGCGGTGAGAGAAAGAAAAACCCAGCTCATAACCCTCCCCCAAACAGCTGAATGCATGAGACTTACCTCGTAGTCAGCACCAGTGCAGGTCCCGAGAGCCGGGACAGCATCTTGGGTCAACCCCGGCAGAATGGGGCTGATCTGTGGCTATGCCGGGAGCCAAATCCAGTGCCTTCAACCATGGTGCTGGGCACAGACCTGACTAAGACGGGAGGTACGAGGTGGAGGAGCTCCCAAACTCGGTCCTTAAGGCTGGCTGGACGGACAAGAGACCCAGTGCTAGACAAACTGTCAGTGTTGCAGGGAAACTTTTCCATCCTAAGGTGGACTGTTCCTGGCACCAGAGTATCACCGCCTTCAGGGTTACATCAAAGGCATGGCAGGAGACACCAAGTGAGGGCAGAAGCAGTCTCTCCCAGGGAAGGGCGGCCAAACCCCAGTAACCCCAGCCAGAGACTCTGAAGTACCTGGATCCTGAGCCCTGTCAATTCTTCCCTCCACGGTGGCAGAGGCTCATTGACACAGACAAAGGTATAATAGACTCCAATGGCGAGTAGCTGAAACTAGGCAAATGGAGATACAAAATAAGGTGGGAATGTTTAATAGTAAGGATGATTAACTATCGTAACGATTTAGCAAAGTTTTCGTTGATTCTCTGTCACTGCATATTTTTAAAGGAGAAGTGGATGTTCTTCTGAAAGATCAGCTCTGGTTGAAACAAGAATTACTTCAGAGAAGTCCTACAGCCTGTGTTATGACAGGGTTAGATGATCATAAAGAGCCCTTCTGGCTTTATAATATATAAACTAATCTATAATCTAGGCCCAAGCTCTACCCACAAGACCATCCTTCCTCTCACAGGCCCAAGAGTGGAAAAATTGTTTGCCAAGACGTTGAATTGCACAGAGTAAAAATACATACAGCATGTTTGGCCTCTGACATTTCACTCCATTTTGTAAAGAAAACGATGCTTGTGGGAGAATGCTGTATGAATTGACAATCACTTTGTGTTCTGACAACCCTTTCTAGTGTATTAGCTATTTCATTATATACATGATGGACCTCTATGTGGCTGTGGAAATCTGAGGCAGATGGGCTCTAAAATCAGCCTGAGGGGACAGGAGAAATGAAACTTCAGAGCTGTAAAGTACTCTGAGTTTCCTCACTTTCATCACAGTGGCTAATGGACCCGCTGAGACTGAGAAAATTCACTGATCTCCTGGAGGACCTTCCGGGTGGCCGGGGCTGAAGTGTATGGGAGATCTTTGGTTTCACAAGGAGAGAGGGGAGAGCATCTCCTGCAATGTGGCAGAAGGATTTTGACAAGCACAAGGGGAGCGTGTGGAGTTGCTGCATGAATATAATAAGTTCCAATCTTCTCTGGCTTTCACTTGTTTCTCTCTCATCTCCACGCCTTCATTCTCTCTTGCTCTTTGGCATTTTTCCACCTGCTATAGGATGAGGAGGCCCTATTTGTTTTCCAGCACGCAGGGAGTCAGCACCTTGCCGCTGCCTGAATCATACAGAATGTGACATGTGACTTTTATAAATATAAGCAGCAAGTTTCGAGTGCTGTTAGTTGTGGAATCGTATTGTTTATTACTCCAAAATCTTACATACCGTCAGTAAGTTGTTTTTAAATCTCAAGTGCCTTCTAGGTATCAGCAGGAATGATGCTAATTCATTGTCTGGATTGCAGTGCCATCTAGGATACATAAGGTGAGGTACCTAGGGACTATTTAAAAACAGAACAAAAAAATGATCCCTCCCACGAAGAACTTACAGTCTTGCACAGTGCAAGACAAGGGACAACAGGCATACTTAGACATACAGATGGGGAAGAACAAGGAAATAATGTGACAGTCATGCTGATTAATATTTGAATTTTTCTTCAAAGCACCAGAAGTGTGTTATCTGCTGTTTGTTATGAAGGATTTATTATTCTCTTGTGAAAAACTGAGCAGCAGAAAGAGTTCTAGCTCTACTTGTATGAGAGATGGACTGCAGCCCAAGGAGTGTTCTGGGGGTTTCCTTTTTTTGGTTAGATTAAAAGTAAAAATGCTTTCCTCCTTCATTCTTCTGCTTGCCTTGTGCTTTCAGCTTGCAGAGGCAAGGCTTGGAGATAAATTCTTACTAGCCAAACGAAATACTGATCTCTCAAATTTACTTTTCTTACTTTGGACTTTTCTCAACTCCCACTCAGGTTAAAGGGGAGGCACCGGTTGACGCCAGGGGAGATGTATTCTGTTTCTAAACAGAGAGTGTGATGATCTTGTAGTTACAACATAGGCTGACAGTTAGGAAACATCAGCAAGGTTTACCACAACAGAAGCCTGAAAATGTAGGCACTTAAATCCACATTTAGGCATGTAAAGGTGGAATTTTCAAAATGGCTTGAGTCCCGACGTCCCACTTAATTTAACAGAAACCACAAAGGTCTCAGCGGGTTTGAAAATCGATGTTGGCACAGTGTAGGATAGGGTCACAGGGCCCAGCAGCCCTGCGAGAACGGGCCGTCAGGATGTGGGCTCACCTAGTTCTAGCACTCGGTGGAGGTCGCCCGATGCTGCCTACCTCGTCTCGGTATTGAAGATGTCTTTGTTGGGAGATGGTCTCTTCTCACAGTCCTCGATGTGCCAGGTCCGGGTCTTCCTTGGGGCGCCTACCTCCTTTACACGCCACCCAAGCTCTACCCTGTTGTTACAGTGTATGTTGTTCCCTTACCTCTCAATGGGCAATTTTCTTCCGTTCTTTCTTCCCGAGGACCTGCATTTGTCCCGAACCTGGCTTGATGAGACTGCAGCTGAGCTGGCCCTGGGATTGCTCTGTCACTGCTTGATACGTGAAAGAGAAGTGAAGAACAAGACAAAATGGGGAAATGGATTTCAGGTAAGTCTCAGACCTTAGGGTTGTTGCGACCACAGGCTGTGGCTACTAACCATGGGGTAATTCAGTCCTTAGGGGCGCAGGTTATTCCTAGGTGCCCTACCCCCACAAATAAAAGGAACCCAAAAAGAAATATACAAGACTTCCTGGCCCCTTTCACCTACAGCTCGGGCATTTGTCAGCCCTGGATGCTTCAATGTCAGTCATCAAGGCTTCAACAGCACCTGCCAGCTCTCCAGGTGTGATGGGCCAGTCTGCCCACCCTTCCTGACCCAGCTCCTTGCAAGTGATGGGGTCGGCTCACTTACCACGGTGCACCGGAACAGGGCCGGCACTGACTTTTTCCTTCCCCTTCTTTCAGGTGGTGACAGCCTCGCCTCCTGGACTCCATGGCACTGTAAACACAAGTAAAATGAAATGAAAAGGCCTGTTTGGAGTGTCGCCAGCTCCCATGACCACCAGTTCTCTTTGCACGTTTCCTCGCGGGCACTCTGTGCCGGTCCCTGCTGCTGCAGGCTTTGCCGTGGTGTTTGAATTATTGGGGCCCCTCTGGGGTCCCAAGGGGAAGCTCTGCCTGCTTCCCACTGCCCAGTTTTCTTTGCTGGCATTGCAGTGATCCCGGGACTCTGCTCTCATCTGGCATCTAGCCCATTCCCTTTCCAGTCCTAGTGGTGGGCCAGAAATATTGGTTCCCTTGGTGGTTGCTGGCCCCTGACAATTGTTGGCTCTGGTCAGGTCAGTAAATTTCCTACTGTCCCTGTTGTGGGCTCAGAAGAGTTTTCTCTTGACTCTTCACAATCAGGCCACTTATTAAATATGGATGAAGAAGCCTAAAACGAGGCTCGTATTTTGGAAAGGTTCCAAACTCTGCCAGTGGCGGCTTGCTGCGTAAATGTGAATAAATCCGTTATCTTCTCTAGCTACAACTACATGTTCATTAGTGTGTTTTTGCTACTGTGCATTCAATTTAGTACCTCTAATGTGAGGTACTAAATAAATGCACATTAGGCTGCCCTAATGAGCGGTAGTAAAAGCACACACTTTTTTAGTGATGCTTACTGAGAAATAGCCTAACTAAAGAAGTAACTTTACTGCACGTTAGCATATTAACATGGTTTTTGACATGGCACTGTCATGTGCAGTAAAATAGGCTACTGTGCCTTAAAGAGCACATCCTCTGTGACTCATTTTTCCTCTCTGTAAACGTTTCTATCCCTTACAGGAAAGTTAGGCTTCAAATCGCTAGCTTTGGTGAAGTGCCAACTTCATGTATCAGGCTGTGTTTGGGGAACCTGGAAAAATATTTTCAGTCCATGTGCAAATGTACCTAATCATAATAATTTAAATCCGTTTAATGTATTTGGGGGTCACCAGACTTTCTAGTAAAAGAGGAGGCTCAAGATTTTAAAAGCAGATTGTGTTGAGGCTTGGAGGTAATAAAGCTCTTATAGCGACAAGTTCAAATATGAAGGTCATGAATGGAAAGAGCCAGATTCTTGCACCCTAACTTCAGACGAGCAGAAAATTACTTCAGAAGAGATGCGCTGGCACCTGTATGCGCTATAGGTGCACCTATAGAGGAATAAACTATTCTGCATGAGTGAGGATGTCAGAACATGCTCACTCACACATCGACGGTATTTTGCTTATTTTAAAGAAAATATTTAAAAATAAAATACTGTTAGAACAGAATTAAAGCACTTGGAAATCCATCTTTATAGTACAAATCCTCTTGTGTGGGGAAGTTTAGTTTCGGAGAGCTATACTGCATATACCCTAGTGTATTTATGCATATTCAGATCTTAGGAACAATAAAAAGAAGAATATGGCCATTATATTTTCTAATTTACATAGCTAATTGGAGCATGGTCCTTATTATTTTGATGAAGAATCTGCATAATAGGATGCCTCCTTATAGCCCAGCAGGAGACTGGGGAGATAAATACCTTTGAGGTCCAGTGTGCCACTTTCCACAGTACCCTTGCACGCATAAAGTGGTGCTGAAGATTTGCAGAACATCTGGCAGGAACAGGTGGCAGTTTACCTTTCAATATGTTATTTAAATGACAATGTAGTTAAGTCTGAAAATAAAACTAAAAAAAAGAGTTCTCACATGTATCCATGTTTTATTATAAAGCATCTTCTGGAGTGAGTCACTCTTCTCTCTCCTTTTAGAAAGTCTGGCTATCTTTGTAGCTAAGTTGTAAACTTTTAGAGTCTGTACAGACAGGGCTGGGTCCAGAGCGAGCGCAGTGGTATCATTGTACCCCACGTTGATTCCTGGTCCACCCATAATTTTAATTGCCTGGCAGTGGCAGCAGCATTTCTATTTAGAAGGCAGTATGTGAGTCAGCTGACATCATGGCTCATTATGTGTTGCCTAAACACAGGATAGGGCCCTGGCAGCCCTGCGCCTGATGAGACTGTGAGGAAGTGAAGCTCACCCAGTTTAGCTGCTCAGCAAAGGTTGCCACATCTTGGTGTTGCATATTTATCAGTCTGGAGGTGGTTAATCTGCTGAGCAGTCAACTTGGGGACATGCAGTCTGGTTCCTCTTCGGAG
>JAGPOW010000229.1:35854943-35864949 GCA_030014935.1 Caiman crocodilus
TAGCTGGGGTCATCTGAACCCAGCACTCTTTCCTGCCTATGCAGGGGGTCGGACTCGATGATCTATTGAGGTCCCTTCCGACCCTAACATCTATGAATCAAAAGGAAATTTTGTCAAGTAAAAGTCTTCAGATTTTTGTATGTCTGAATTAAGTTGTTAATTTCAAACCCAGAGCAGTTAAGTGAGTCAAGCAGAATACTTAGACTTTTCCCTACCCTAAATTGATAGTGTTAGCTTCCCTCATAGGTGGAAGCATCTTGTCTATTTTTTAAAACTCACTGATACTATATTTCTACTGACAAAGAACTGACAGAGTGTTTATCGGCAGCAGATGTGCCTGCTTTGGCTGAATTGCCAATGCATGTATTTAATCTTTTTTACAAGTTTCAGGCTATGGCTTCAACAATAGGATGGCACCCAATTGAGAGACCTAAACTGAGGAAAATGTACACGTCAGTTTTTTTGTCTGGGTGGAGAGGGGCGAAGGGGAGATCCTGTGATCTACTAGCTTTGCCAGCCTAAGACAGTGTTTCTGATCAAACCACTTACTACTCTTTACTAAAAAGGTTTAAATGACTTGTATTAAACATTGTGAGTAAGAGAGAAAGCTGGCTGAGACTATCAGTTCTGTGGGCATGCCCTGTCTCCACAATGAAAGCATTTTGCCCATAAAAAGCTCCATGGACCTTTTCAGAACAAAATAGTTTCATCTTGATCTGCCAACAGCAGCAGCACAGGGTATTTGCAAGGGACTAATGGCTAACTGGAGCTGATGAGCCTGAAACCATCATCTCCTGCTCAAACTAGTCATGAATTCCCAGTAAATGCTGTGTGTTCCTGCTGTCAGTGCTTAGTGCCCTGACATTGCAGAGCAGTCAGGGCTGGCGGACCCACATGTCCATTTAGGACCCTACTGAACTCAATAGGTCCCCATGCAGGTAGGGAAACGTGTCTGTATAGCTTGTTGCACTGGAACAACTACAGCTTGAATAATAATGTAAGAATTAGACCCTGAAATTTTAATCCCCTTTTTATTGTAGAGAAGGGGCAAAATGGAGATTAGGTGCATTGATGGCTACAGTTGGGTACCTCCCAATATCCTTGATTTGATATCACAGTATCGGGTCACTCCACATATATCATTACATTAGAATGCATTAATATGATGAAGATAAATGTGGCTGAATTTCCTTTCTTGAATCATCTTTGTTGTGGAGCCTCTGTATTTTGCCCAGAAATGTTGTATCAATTGTTACTGGATGAAGAATTAAAAAACAAATCTCTTGAGGGGAGGAAGTATCCGGCAACCTGTGAGTGGCAAAAGCATTTCTTACTCGTTCCGTATGTTCCTTTTCTAGATTAAACAGATCTTAGCTTTATTGAAAGTTAAAATGAATGGGGCATATTGCTGCAGTGCTGGCACCCTCCATTTCATAGAGCGCTTGGGTGTTTTAGTGTTATTTGCCAGCTGTGTAGAAGCAGCTATATATAATTTTTTTCTTGTTGGATTATAGTGTTATGTTGGGTCAGGGGAGAGTTATAAGGAATAACTCATTTGTTGTTCTATCATAGGAGGGATAAAGAGAACAGTCCATAGATAGACATAATAATTAATCTGGAGCTACTGTGTTCACTTTTTGGGGGGAGGGATTTTACATTGCAGCTGATTCCCTACAATGGAGAGTATTAACTAAATTCTTTCCTGACTAATGATCCCTGTAACTCAAGAGAAATCAAGAAAGTTGCATAGAATTTGGCCCCAACATTGGCATCTGACATAACTTTGAATTTGGGTGTGTTCCTAAGATTTCCCAGAAGCTCTGCTTTTGAAGGCAATTTTCTTATCATATCTTTCATTCTTTCCAGAGAGAGACTTCCAAGATTAGTTCAGTGTTGGCTCATCCTGCTGAGTTTTAACACAATACAAAAATTCAAGGGAGGAAAGTAGTTTTTGGCCAAATAAAAGCTAAGATTAGTACTTTAATGTTTTCTTATTCACAAATGCTTGTGGATGTATAAAGAGTGTGAAAAAATATTAACAGGTCCAAGGTTGAAAGCAAGTAAGTTAAAGCATGGCACCTATACAGGGCTAGATCTTCCATTGGCATGTCTCTAATGACTGCATAACTATGCAAGAGATGTTGTCTGGTGGACATATTTAGGGCAGCTCATGATGTGTGAAGGTAAATAATATAATCATAGGACATTATTGTTTTACTTTTGTCAAAAATTCTTAAAGGGTAAATTTGGCTCATCTTTTATATGTGTTGTTCTGTTCATATTGATGGGACTTGATAATTGAAGTTACCTTGCTAGTAATAACTAAATGCTCATCTTCATCTTATATATTGGCTTAGGCCTCAAACTGTCGTGAGTTTCCATAGTTTCATTGACATCACTGAAGCTGTCATAGAACAAAAAATCATAGACATGTAGGGCTGGAAGGAATCTCCCAAAGTCATCTAGTCCAGCTCCACACATGAGGCAGGATCATCCCTATCCAAACCATCCTATACAAATTAATTGTCTAACCTATTAGGAAAACTACACAGTCAACCACAACACAACAACAAGACATAACACCTTAGCCTGCCACAGATAAAGCAGGGGGATCATGGTGGCCAATGTTTTGCTGTGGCAAAAATTGTTAAAATATGCTCAAGAGATACAAGAAAGAGGGCCATGGTCTCTGCTACAAAGGAAGACAAAAACCCCAACAGTCCATACCACTCTGAATAAGGGGTAAAATTCCTTCCTTCCCCAAATACGGTGATCCGTCGGACTCTAAGCAGAGGGGTAAACCCTCTAGCCAGGAATCTCCTATCAGTTTACGCCAGCTGAGACTCTGGCCTATTGTATTAGGAGAACCCATATTGTACATGCTTTGTTCAATCGATAACTCTCAAGTGTTTTCTTATGGTAAAGCTGTAGGTTAGGAAGTTAAAATAATGCTTCTACATTAAATACTTTGGGGCAGATTTCCCACTGACGTAAACTCTCTTAAATGGAGTTATGTTGGTTTAGACTCCTACTAAGTCTGAGAGTCCAACTTTATTTCCCTTAGTACACACTGCTTTTTCTGAATTACAAGGCATCATATCAGTGATGAAACACCTGAGAAGCACCAATAGGAATTGTTTGTTAATGACAGCCTCTGATGGCACATATAGGACTATGCAGGCAGAGCTCTATGAACAAACCTATGCCTATGAACAAACAAGATCTAACCTCTGGCAATTATTGGACACAGTTTCCTCTACAAAAAAAAAATCCAAGGTTTGCATCTCAAGATTTTAGCAGCCAAGCATAATAGAGTAAGAAAGGTGTCAGGTTGCATTTTAGCTAATACAACAGGATGCTGTAGGCAACACTGTTTGAAATTGGTTGAAAAGCAGGTGACAGCTACCCACGTATAGAGTCTCCCTTCCTTGATGTATTTTATGCTGTGCTGTTGCTATTAATTTCACAAGTCCTGCTTGCAAGTGGGGAAGTGAGTGAGCAATGCAATAGTGCTATACAAAGCCTTTTTGGCTTAAGAAGTTCTTAGGCTATTTAAACATGTTCTCTGTAATCTACTTAATTGTATGTGTAAGCTTGTCAGGAGAACTTCCCGCAAAAGCAAATCAATAATGCATTCAGAGAAGTGGCGGAAAAACCTGTAATGCAGTGTTCAGTCTCCCTGAGTCCAGAGGCTGATTTGATTCCAAGTCTTGATGGCTAGGTTAATAATCAGAACAATAGCTTCTGGATCTCAAAATAAAGTAAGTCAGGTGTGCATAGTGCATAGGCTGATAGCAAGTGTAGCAGAAAATGTTGGTGTGGAAGCCAAGTGTTGGTGTACAAGCCCCACTGCAGTGCAATTCTCTAAATAATGCAGGTTAGGTGCCTGACCTCATTGTCAAAAACCAATGGGAAGCCAGTTCTTGGAAATTACACTGCAGTCTCCCAGTTTTAAGGACTAATTCTGTAATTTTTTACCCATAGCTGTCATCTTTTTGATTTTTAGGGGACTAAAAGTAGAATTAAGCAGGTGTCAGTATTTGTAAACCAAAGCACTTTATTTTAGGAATTTGGCACAAACCACAGACACAAAGGCCACGTCCAGATGAGTGTGGATATTTGGTTCTGCAGGAAGAAGTGGCAGCAGTGCACCTTGCGCCACTGCTGCTTGCACCTGGGGCATGCCTGTGCCACACACAGTTTGGCGTGCAGCAGGTTACCCTGAATGGAGTAGGGGAGTCTGGGGCCAGCACTCAGCTGAGGCCAGCAGCCTTACCTGGAGGTCTGGGGGTTTCCTGGGGCTGCAGCAATGGCTATTCTGCCATGTGGAGCCTGCACTATACATTGCAATAGCTAAATTGGGGAGGAGCTAGGGAAGAATTGCAATGACTTGATCATCAGATGTAGGGATTTTCTAAGAAGAGCTTCTTCTGTGGTTTAAAAGTATCACTGAAAAGTAATGTTAAAATGTTGGGACCAGGTTCTGAAAATACCTTATTCAGCCTTGCAGGAAATCTGCCTCCAATGTTATGAGGTGTTTTGACTCAATAAAGACTGTTTTACCAATTTGGCATGTTAGTTTTACAATGACCTGGGTTAGGGACAGAAGTTACACACAAACTGGTATAAATGATCAGAAACTGGTTCAAATCTGTAACGCAACAAAAGTGCAGTGCCTATAAACCGCTTTAAATTTTTGCTGAAACTGGTTTAAGATAAACCTGGATGGATGTAGTATCAGACTTAACTGCTTTAGGTGAAACTGATTTATTGAACTTCTGTCCCAGATCCCCTCCAGATTCAAGTTAACTCACAGTGATCCAGCATCCCAGGATGCTTTGCATTGCCACCCCCCCTTCTCTCCTCACAGGGTGGGTAGGGAAGCCTTGGCTCAAGCTAACTGCTCCAGCATTGCAGCGGGGGCATGGTCTAGCACCCACAGCTTCTGGCCTGGGCATGTGGCTGCATTTCCAGAAACAGAAGTGCATGTCTCTGTCTTGGAATGAATTACTGGGTTCAGCAGATTCCCCGTGCTTGAACAAAGGATGTACTCATGGTTGTTCTCACTCTTGCAAAGTTTTATTTAAGGATACTCGCAGAGGCAGGCAATAGGACAGAGCAGAGAGGATGATCACTTCACATCGGCTCTAGGCAGCAGCTGTCACCCCACATAGTTCCCTGGCCCCGGTGTGTCTTGCTCCCGAGGATGCGATAGCTTGCGCCGGGCTCTGCACAAGTCAGGATTCTCACTAGTTTGAGGAACTCCCGTAACTTAAGAATGTACAGCTTATATAGTCTGGAGTAAATAACGTTATCTCAAAGTAAGGATTTGGTTATCTCAAGCTAAGAATTTGGGGATGAGTCGTGACCCAACACACCTGGAGGTTACTGCATTCCTCTGTATTACAACATTTGACTATCTAGGTTCATGGTTCGGTCACACTCAGAGAGCAAGAAGCTACGTGCTATAGTACCGGCCTACTATGGAGACAGCATGCAAAACTCTTGTTATGAGCATTAAGCAAAGCCCTTACTATTACAGTCTCTTCACTTGCTTATTGATTCAGTCTATGCAGCTTAGACTAACCTGTGAAGATTGAATTGTTTCAGCCTTGGGCCTTGTAACTGTCTGTTCTTAGCCCTGGAGTATAAGGCAGTGATCTTGAATGTATTTTCACGTGAGATGAGACCCCTCAACTGAGGCATCTCTTTTTAGCTTGGCTCTGATGTCCTCTTGGCCCAATATTTTTGCCTGTATGTGCTTCTTTTTTGTCTCTTGACATTTGTCCTTCTCAGCTATTTAGCATGGGAGCTTGGTCTTCTGCTACGCTTTGTAATGTATGCAAAACAAATGGGCCTTGGTCTTAGTTAGTGTCTGTAGATAGCATAGCAGAATTGCTCCTGATTGATCAGAGGCTTGGACATAGAGTTTGGTGCATAATCTATAGTGTGTGAATCCATATCTCCTACATTAATACCGTAACCACTCACCTGATAACTATTCTGACATGGGTATATCTCTCTCTCACCTCCCTGCACATTATTATTTCTGGGAAGCAGCAAAATCTCTCAGGCTTGTTGTGATGCAAGATGGAAACATTTTTGAAATCTCAAAAATGTTTGAGAGGCAGGAAAGCCATTTCCAATCCAGTTCTTATAATGGAGGCGTGAAATGTTTTATCTAAAATCATGCTGGGGGATACCTTTATCTTAACATCCAGGCAGTTCCTTTAGCCTCTCTTCTTTTGGCACTAGGTACAAATTCTTAATTTCCAAAAATGCAGTGCATTATTTTGCCTCAGTGACTGCATCCTTTCCTTCTCCTTGAATGTGCAAAACCCCAAGCCTATGCAGAGGCAGGGTTGCATCCTTTAAGCTCTGTTGGGAGTGAAAAGCAGCTGTCACTCTCCAATGTGAGTAACAAGAAATCTAATTTGTTGGGTGGAAAGAGTTAAATGAACTTTAACTGAAAAGCTCTATCTCTCCCTCTCAGGGTAGAAAATAGCCAAGGGCAACAGCGGATGACTAATGTGTAGAATATTGCAATTAGTATAGCAAGGTACTTACAGGGATCAAATTAAAAAATTCATTAACGTACGCACTTAATTAAGAAACACTTTTCGGTTTACATGATAAATTATGACACCTATTAAATCTTCTAGTACAAGCTGTAATGGCTTCTTTGCTCCCGGGCAGAGAACTATTGCCTTTGAGGTCCTTTGAACTTCCCCAAGGACCAGCAGCATTAGTTACAAGTGTATTAAAAACAATGCTTTTTTCCCTGAAAGGTACAAGCACTGCTTTATTGGAAACTAATTTAAAGTTAAGCAACCAGCCTTGGCATCAGTAGACAATCTAAAAACACAAGGGATGCTTGAATAAACAAGAAGTGACCTTGAAAAGAAATAAGAACAAAGTGTGTGGTGGGTGGGAGAGAAGGAGGTAGGAAAATAGATCCCTAATAACTATCACGAAAGTGATTTACAAGACTGGGTCCTGATCTGACAATGAGATGCGTGCATCTCTGTGTGCACAGAGCCCAAAAAGTTCAGCTGAGCTCTGCCCAAGCCTAGCAGTCTGGCCAGCAGCATTGTATTATAGGCTGAATAGCTCCGAGTTAAACTTTTCAAGCCAGAGAGTAGCCACTAGCAGCTTTTTTTTTTAAAGGACGTAACTCATCTTTTTAAACAGCAGAATGAACAATAATAACACTCTTGAAATGATTCACAACAGGCAAACATTCATTACTGGAGCTCTACAGTATCAGGAAAATAATAGCACCTCATGATCTGTAAATATTTAAAGGTATCATCACCTATAGTTGGAAGCACCTTCAAATTTGTAATTCTGAGAAGTGATTGGACCCCATCCTGGAGGGAACTGGTCCATACACATAGTAATAGAAGGGGTCTTTATCCCTGATACTTTGCAATCTAGATATGCAAGACGGAAAGGGGGTAGGTGAGGTAGAGAGTCATTCTCATTTTACAAAAGGAGACCCAAGGCACAGTGCAAAGAAGGGACATGTTTTTAAAGGTATTTAGGTACATTAAGATGCAGATTGGGAGCTAGGTCTGAAAATCCCACTCAGATAAAAAAAAAAAAAGAAGTAAAAGCACACCCAAACCTAATGACTCGTCAAGGTATCATGATTACAGTACGCTGGTTTCTATAGCCAAGGGTAGACAAAGGAATAATGTGGCTAGTATCACGTCCAGCTGCCCCGGAGTTCCTGGCCTGAATGACTGGGTATCTATCTACAACTGAGTTTACCTGAGGTAGCCTTTAGGATGAGTCTATAGCAGCATGCAGATCAGGAAACCCTAACTATCCGACCACTAATGGAAATCTTACTAAGCCCCTAAATATTTTTGAAATGCTGGTCCTCTTAGTCAGCCAGGACACAATGTTGCAGGAAGTCTGGGCAGAAACTAGAAATTTGCATCAAGATTTCCTGAGTCCCCATTCAAAGCTTTGAGCACAATTCCTTCCATCCTCTGTGTGTGCTCCCGTAGAGGAGCATATTCTCATTTAAATGCACTTGTTCTACACAAAAAGCTGTGAGGGTATCTGTATGCCTTGTTACCGAAAACAGCCACTGTGTTCTCCCCACACTGATGCAGGTTTGGTGCACTGCAAACAAGGAGTGGGGGCTGTGAAACTGCTTATAAGATGGAGATCTGCCAAGACCTTTGTGACGGAGATATCCAGGAGCTTGATTTTTCATTTACAAGGGAGCTGCCCAGTTTTGCAGTTTCTTTTGTTCTGAAATGGAAGAAAACCAGCTTTTCTAAGTTTTCTATAAACTGAGGGACTAAAAAACCATTTCAAGTCTGTTGAAACATTCTGCACTGACTTCAACATTGTTGTTCTTTAGAGCACGGTAAGTCTTTCTGAAGTGCAGAATCAAACCCTTCTGTTTCCACATGGAAGAGGTTGACCTTAGCAAAATGCAGCTTTCTGTTTTTTCATTCAAAACTGATGTCCCAGGCTACAGTTTTCTGTAGAAACATTTTGCTTTTGCTGAATGTGCATTTTATGATGACAAAATCATTCCACTAGAAAATTTCTAACTGCTTGAGTTAGTAGAGCTTCAGCAGGAGGCAAGTCTCAGGCTAGCAGATGCCGGCACGGAAGGCATGACTGTCTCCAGTGTTTTAATAATATGGATACTCCAGGTAGTGGCTCTAGGAATGTGACCCTTCCATTGGGTAATGAATTAAGTGCATGGTAAAACTTGCACAATTGCTGCCTGTTTCTTCAATCATAGTTTCATAGTTGATAGGGTCAGAAGGGACCTGAACAGATCATCAAGTCTGACCCTCGGCCATGGCAGGAAGGAGTACTGGGTCAGACGACACCGGCAAGGTATTCATCTGGCCTCCTCTTCAAGACCCCCAGGGCAGGAGCCAGCACCACTTCTCTTGGAAGTTGGTTCCAGATCCTAGCCGCCCTGACAGTGAAGTAGCGCCTCTTGATGCGTAACATCCCCATAACAGAGGGGAGAGTTGACAGTACTGTGTATTTGAACATGTCAGATTCAGTTTTTTGAGGAGCTCAGCATGAAATCAGGTGCCCAGAATGTGTCTCCAGTAGTAACTAGGGACTTCATTTTGGGATGTAAATGAGATTTAGCACTTTGGAATAGTCTGACTCCAAATATGATTGGGGAACATATTTTCATGATCTGAGCCTTCTTAAGTAGATCCAGAACATTTTCTAAAGCTATATACAGTGTCTTCAGACTGTAATATGGGATTTGTTTAAGGAAGGAAATTGGGTTTGCATTTCCCTGTAGGAGGTATATAAATATAATCTGAGGCTTTCTTTCTCTTCCGAAATATATCTCCATCCTTCAATAAGCTAGAAGTTTGTATAGGTATTGTTTTCCAAATAACCCTGTTTCTATGTACAGATGTGTACTTTAAATAATTACCTTGGAAGTACTTTGCGTACACATTTTTGGGGAGAGAGGGGCAATCCATGGCTCACTGAAGTCAGTGGGAAGACTTGCTGTTGACATTGGTACTGTTTTGATTAGGTTCTTTCCTCTGACAACATTAAGGATTTTTTCCTCTGACATTAAAAAGGGATCCTTAAGATCTCAGCACTCTTAGAAACTCAACCAGATCCTAAGGTGAACTGATTTAAAATGATCAGCATTTTCACTTATATATTGCAGCTTTCAAGAGCTTCCCTATTCTTACCTGAGATTGTGCTAGACACACACTAGAATTGAAGTGCTGTAACTGAACACCATGGAACTCTGGGAAAAACTGGGTCCAGACCTAACAACTGACGGTGATTGCGGACTGTTACCTTGGGGCACGTGTTGATGACATGGGCATTAATGTAGAGTGCCTGAAAATTTTAAAGTGGCTTTTTTTTTGATGTGGTATCATAGTATCATCATAGTATCTAGGGTCAGAAGGGGCCTAGAGCAGGCCATCAAGTCTGACCCCCCGCCAATGGCAGGAACGAGTGCCAGGGTCACAGGACCCCAGCC
>JAGPOW010000229.1:35868735-35885579 GCA_030014935.1 Caiman crocodilus
ACCATTGGTGTGTTCAGTCCCAGGGAGTGAAGTTAACCTTCTCAGGAACCTAGAGGAACAAGGAAACAAGGATGAGACTACACCCTGGAGAGGGGTAAATCTGGTTGGCCCTGAAGATTAAGGGTGGGATATGAACCCAGGAATGGCCATCTTGGGACCCATGCAGGGAAGAATAGGGCAAGAGGCCGAGATAGAGGTATACCCTCACAGGGAGTACACAAGACCGGGACTGGAATTCTTAGTCCAATAGATGAAGAACAACATGTCCGGAGCATCAGGTGTGGTTAGGGCAGGGGATGGGGATGGTGGAGCCCTGCAAAGAGGAGCTGACCTCAGGAGCCTATAACAGATCCTTTGTGTCTCAAGAATAGTGTCTTGGCATCTCTCTTTCTAACATCAAGATGTGGCAGGTGAGTTTCTAGGGACAGAACACGTCCCATTCCAGCAGGAGGAGACAACTTGGCTCCAAGCAGCATGTCACCAACCTCTCACATTTACAGTGATCCCCCAGACCCAAAAAATACTTGCTATTGCATCCAAAAGGTTGGGGGGATTGAGCTCGAGTTTGGAATGGCTGCATGTCTGCAGCTGCTCTCCCTTAGACCTGCCCCCACTCCTCCTCCAGCTCTGGTACTGTCTTCAGAATGGGAGGGGGAGAAGGGAGCAGGGGGAGCTCTGTCTGGAGTTTGTCTAGCCTGTGCCAGGGGGTCGGGAGAGTGGACTGGAGTCCCCATGAGTTGTACTGAGGGTTCAGATCGTTGCACAATCAATCATTTTTAAAGTGCTCCGGAGCTATGCTCTTCTGTTAGGGCATGGCTGTAGAGCACTGCAGGGGCCCCATCACACAACAACCCTTCGCTTCTGCCACTGTCTCCATTGTGGTTTCATTAGCAATTCCAATAGCACTGTTCTGTAAGTGGTGTCTATTTTCACGTTTAGTTTACTACACCATCAGTTAATAGCAATCTTGCCATTAGAAATGTTCGTAGCATGCTTTAACATCTAAAAGTCCCTGTATGTAACAGAAGATGCATTAGCAGTTGAACTGGAAGATTAAGGGATTTGTTTATTATTCAGCATGCATAGTCTTAAAAAGTCTGTGCACATTTTGAAAATGTTTCCCTACTAATGTGCAGTTCTGCATATGAAGGGCCTTATTTTCAGAGGTGTCAAAATTTTCAGCCTGTAGTGTGAGGTGCCTTAGAGCAGTCTGATCTTTAGTAAGAACAAAGCATCTACCAGGTTAAAATGCGATTCTTTAAAAGTATCTCAGGTTGGCTTCAAATTATTAATAGCTTGTGAAAATCACTGCCCTTGTACACAAGTTTGACTGATTTTTCTCACTCTACAGCCCTTCTGAAAAACGTGCTTTAATGTTAACTGTCTCTAGGCAAATACAACAGACTTCATCTTTCCTGTTTCTGCAGAATTCAAAGGCAGCATTCCCATTGACTTTCATGGGGTCATGGGCAGGCTCCAGATCCAAAACTGTTGTAGCTATAACAATGTTTTGATGATTATAACAGGGTGCTTGCCGACCACAAATCAGTGGAGGAAGCAACAAAGAAAGAGATTCCACCACTAAATTTGGGAACATTTTTCTTTGTCTCTGCATTCCTTTCATTTAATCTCTCCCTAACCTTTCTAGGATGGTTTTTTCCCCCTCTTCATCCTGTTGGAAGTGGTGATGAATACTGATGAGTACATATTTGGTTTTAAGCCAGCTAGTCACTTTTGTTTAATTAATTGGAATGGTGATTGGCAAAAACCCAGCCCAAATTTTTGTAGGTAATTTATAGCATAGGTAATCATTTACTTGTGGATAATTTTCTATACCTGGAGGTGGCAGAAGGTAATGGTTATTGAGGTCCAGATGCATCTTTAATAAAAGCCATTTTAGGAAGTTGCAATTACTTATAGTAACTTATCTGTTTAATTGTACAGATTGTTACTTGAATTGCACAGTTATACCCTCTCCCTCTCCCCATTTACTTTCTTGTTCTGGTTCCCTGGACCTAACATCCAGATAAGCAGCAGTATGTGGATATGGTGCTCCCTTTAGTCTCACTGGCACAAATGGGCAGGAGGAGAGTCAACGTTTTACTGTGGCCTGGCTAGTCCAACTTAGCAGGAGTTGTGTGGAGTCTGAATTCATGCCTGTCATCATCCACTAATCGATCACTGCTTCCTAGGAGCAAGCAGGAAGAAGGGGAATAAATGTAGTTCAGAGGGGTATCTGGGGATCATGATGTCACCAAGGGCCATGCAGTTGCATCATACAGTGCAGCAGCACACAGATTTAGGGGTGCTATTTTATTGCACCAGAAGTCCCTAATTGGCAGGCTCATCAAATAAGTAAGAGGGAACACACCAGCGGTGTAATTAGCAAACTTATTGTTAGTGTTCTGGGTAGGGAGTCCTGATTAGGAGAGAGGTAGGCGAAGTTGTGTTGAGGGTTGGAGAGCTGTGTGTGTGTGGTGTGTGTGTACATGGCAAGCATGGGAGACGAGTCTTACCGGAGACTCAGAGACTTCAACTGTTGCTCCACTGACTGCCACTTCATGGGCTTATCACTCTAAATTGCACCCTGTAGTTATGCTACTGGAACAGAGCAATGTCTGGTTGAAAATCAGATCTGTTAGCCAAATGCCATGCTCATGAGATTTTGTCTAGTGGTTAGGCACTACCCCTGCAACTCATTGTTTAGACAAGGCAACCTTGCCAGTTGTCCTTGTCTTCAATGTTTCTGCTCAATTCACAAGTGGAAAACAACAACCGTGGCAGACAACATTAAGGAGGTCCTAGCTGCTCTACACAGAAGAGTCATCCCTCAATCCCTCAGAAGATGGAGGGGAGGACAGAAGGCAAGAGAAATGTGCATCACAGGTAGGAAGAGATAGTGCATGGGAGAAAGACATGTTGGGCTCTGGGAGCAGCGAGAGATGCACGGGTGAATATCCGTCACGCCCCTGCATCCTGAAGCCCTCCAGTGACCCCCAACAACTTCAGAGGATCCCTGTGTGGGGAAGAGGGATGGGGGTGTTGCTCTCTACATCAAGGATCATCTCACCTCCCTGCAGATTGTGTTTCCAAACCAGAAAGGGCATCTTGAGACTCTCTGGGTCAAGATACAAGGAGAACATGGGGAGGGTAACTTATTTGTTGGAGTCTACTATAGACCTCCTCACTAAGAGGAAGACGTAGATCGGGAAGTCAATAGGGAAGTCATTGAAGCCATGCACTCCTGATGCATGATCATCATGGGGGACTTCAACTTCCCTGACATCTCTTGCATTAGCACTTAGCCAAATCCAACAGGTTGCATAGCTTTCCCATGTGCATTGATGACCTCTACCTAACCCAGGAGATCTCTGGGCTGACTAGGGGTGAGGCATTGCTTGATCTGGTCCTGGCCAAAGGGGAGGACCTGGTGAGCAATCTGTGGATCCAGGGGAAGCTTGGTGACAGTGACCATGAATTGGTCACCTTCTTAGTTCACCAAAGAGCAGGCAAACCCCTCAGTAAAACAGAAGTCCTTAACTTTGGGAAGGCTGACTTTTGCAAACTGAAAGAATTGATCAGGCAGGCAATTAGAGGCCATACCCCACCCAGAAAAGGGAGTACATGAGGTATGGTCATCTCTCAAAAACATAATCCGTGAAGCACAGGGCAAAGCCATACCATCTTGCAAGAAATGCAGTCAATGGGCAAGGAAGCCCCCATGGCTGAATAAGGATCTGTTGGACCTCATTAATCTCAAAGAGTAATCTACACCAGCTAGAAAATAGGAAGAATTACCAAAGGGGACTCCTCTGTACTCGCCTGCACCTGTAGAGAATGATTGAGAAAAGCCAAGGCACAAACCAAATTTAGGCTAGCTACAGGAATCAAGCACAACAAAAAGTCCTTCTTTAGATATGTGGGAAGTCGGAAAAAGAATAAAGATAGCATCGGGTCCCTGAGAGATCCAATGGGGCAACTGACATCCAATGCCCAAGAAAGGGCCAGTCTCCTAAATTACCTTTTTGCATTTTTTTTTCACCCTCCCAGGAAGATCACACTGTCAGGAACAGCATAAACCAATCTGGGAGCAGATGACAGGCCTAAAATTGATATGGATCAGGTGAGAGAACACCTTGAGAATCTTGACATTCACAAATTCGTGGGCCCAGATGGACTGCACCCGGGAGTCTTGAAAGAGCTGGCAGACATCATTGCATCTTCCTTGGCAGAGATAGTTGAAAAATCATGGCACTCAGGCAAGTTCCTGGATGACTGAAAAAGAGCCATCTTGGTCCCAATCTACAAGCAAGAGAGGAGGCATGACCCGGGTAACTATAGATCAATCAGTCTTATGTCTGTCCCTGGAAAAATCTTGGAGAAATTTGTCAAGGGATCCATCAACACCAGACTAACAGAAGGCACGCTTCTGAAGGCCAGCCAACATGGCTTTGTGACTGGCAGGTCTTGCCTGACCAACCTCGTCTCATTCTATGACCAGGTAACATGTGCCCTGGCAGAGGGAGATAATGTGGACTTCATATATCTGGATTTCAAGAAGGCCTTTGACCTAGTTCCCCATGATGTCCTCATGGTTAAGCTGGAGAACTGTGGCCATACAGTCCGATGGCTAGGCAGCTGGCTCCGGGTTGGCCCCAAGGAGTACTAGTTGAAGACAGCAAATCAACGTGGTGCAAGGTGACCAGTAGAGTCTCTCAGGGCTTGGTACTTGGGCTGGTACTCTTTAACATCTTCATCGATGATCTGAATTCAGGAGTCAGATGTGAACTGACTTTGCAGATGATAACAAATTATGGGGGAGAACGGTCAAACTGCAGGACAGGCTAGGGATACAGGCTGACTTGGACACGCTCTCAAGGTGGGCCGACCAAACCTGATGGCCTTCAATGCAGAGAAGTGTAAGGTGCTGCACCTTGGTAGGAAGAACCCCCAGCGTACTTACAGGCTCGGCAGTGTTATGCTCACTAGCACTACAGCCGAAAGGGACTTGGGGTCTTGATTGACCAGAAGATGAATATGAGCCACCAATGTGATTCTGTGACTGGCAAAGCTAACCAAACTCTGGCGTGCATCCACTGATACGTCTCAAGCAAAAGCAGGGAAGTCATCTTCCCACTTTACTCAGCCCTGGTGAGACCGCAGCTGGAGTACTGCATCCAGTATTGGGCACCCCGCTTAAGGAAGGATGTGGAGAAGCTTGAGAGAGTCCAGAGAAGAGCCACAAGTATGATTCCAATGCCTGAAGGGAAGGCCATATGAGGAGAGGCTGAGGGACTTGGGACTCTTCAGTCTGGAGAAGAGAAGGCTCAGAGGGGACTTGATAGCAGCCTACAATTATATAAGAGGGGTACATCAGGACCTGGGAGAACAGCTATTCACCAGAGCTCCCCAAGGGATAACACGGTCTAACAGCCATAAATTCCGGGAAGGCTGATTTAGACTAGACATAAGAAAAAAGTTATATACGGTGCATGTGTCCAGGGTCTGCAACAAACTCCCCCTGGAGGTGGTGCCAGCACTTACTCTGGACTCCTTCAAAAAACAGCTGGATTTATTTCTTGCGGATGTCACTTGATCCCAGCTGACTTCCTGCCTGTGGTGGGGTGGGGGCTGGACCTGATGATCTTATGTGATCCCTTCCAGCCCCTAATGTCTATGAAATCTATGAATCTATTGGAGGGGAAAAGAGATAAAAAAAAAAAAAAGGCAGACTAGGAATAGTCATAAAATTGCTAAATAGGTCATTACTGGATTATGATAATTCCTAACAAAAAGTTGAGGCTTGCATTATTTCTAGAAACACACTACAGTGGCTCACACTACAGTGCCTCATGTGCTACAGTGACACCAGTGTCGTCACAGAGAAAAGATGGGAAGCAATTTGTTGTGTTAAATGGGTATCTAAATCCCTTTGCTCATCTCAGCCATAATGCGTATCACATTGAAATGGTGCTAATTTTCTTAGTGCTGCAAGTTTCCTTTTCCTGCTGAGATGCCAGCTGGAATGGGCTAAGGATGCAGCTATAGGAAGATCTGAGGCATTGCTCCCCAACGGTAGTACATTCATAGACAAATCCAGGAGGGACCACTGTGCTCATTGAGTTTGACTTCAGCATAACATAGGTCATGGAGCTTCACTGCATTAATTATTGCTTGAACCAGAGCTCATCTTTCCACAAAAAATACATTTTTTACTTAAACACTTATAACGATGGAGAATCCATCCTAAATTCTTGGTAAGCTGACAGTTAATTACTTTTGTTGTTTTTCGTTTCAGTAAATCTTGCTTCAGTTTTTCAGCTGCTCCCTTTTGTTACAACTTTATCAGCTAGACTTAAGTGGTCATTCAAACCTTGCTCTCCATTTAGATACATGTAGACTATACGTAATTGCATCACCTGTTCCCCTCCTGTTGGTTAAGGCTGTGCTAAATCCAATAGAAGATCCAAGTTAAAGGCTGAGTCCTGTTCTCTGTAGTGGGTGTGTGGGTCTTGCGGATAGCAGAAACAGTTATGAGCCCAGGCAGGAACTGAGAAGAAGAAGGGTGAAGCATAGCTGTCAGCACCTTCTCTTCAGTGCAGAGCCTAAGAAAGGGGAATAGCAAGACTTGGAAAGAGGATTTAGGTTATGTGCTATGTGGAAAGATTTTGGTATTCATTCCTGAGTATAAAAAACCCCATGACCATTACTAATAGCTTTGAGCCCTTGAGTAAACAAGAAGTATGTAGGAAAATACCACGGGACAGAGGATGATTGGGTTCACTCGTGCAGTTCTTACTCAGGAAGGAACTTTATCTGAATCAGAAGATAATAAGGATGTTAGAGGCAAATTCTTCCATATATTGTAACTTGAGAAATCACTGATGATCCCTCTATAAGGTAAATAAGTATGTTAACACTAGCCAATTGCTCATCGTGAATGACAGATTTCAAAGAAGTGTCTACATGGCATTATTTCTATAATATATATATATATATATATATATATATATAATATAAAATATATAATATTTTTTTTCTATACCCTGAAGGGTGGGTGGGGAGAGGCGAGGCAGCCATGTAAACGCTCTCTTCACCACCACAGCCTCCTCATTCAGTATCTGGCCCGGGGGTTCCCTTCCCCCACCTGCCTCTGCCTCCACTGCTGAGCAGTGGGGCTTTCCCCTGCCTCCATCCCCACTCCCTGGGTGGCGAAGGGGCGTAGCCACTGTGACCCCCCCCCCCATTCACCACTTCCATCTCAATGGTTAGCTCCCTTCCCTCCCCACTGCTTCCCCCTCCCTGTTGTCTGTGGGCTGCAAGCACGCATCAGGCACACTGCCCGACTGGGCACTTGGGGGCACTGGGGCCAGACAGCGGGGAGGCGCTGCCACCGTGACCCTTCCTTTGCCTCCCCCCATCCCACGCCCACCTGGGCCTGCACAATCAATTGCTGCCCACCTTCTCGGCTGTAGGTTTACCATATTTCCAGATCCAAAAAAAGAGGATGTTTCCTTCTCCTTCCCCAGAATTTCCCTTGCTATGGAACTCAGCTCCAGCTCTTTCTCTGGCACTGGGAGGCTCAGGCTGGGAAGGGAAAAGGGGGTAGAGGAGCCGGTCATGCTGGAGCTGCTGCTTGTTGTCATGGTGGTAGTGGTGGGTGGGGTTATTACTGGTGCTCTTGGAGGGGATGCAAGCTCAGGCACAGGCGGTGGCACTGGCACGGCTCCCCTCTCTTTGCTGCCTGTAGAATGGGTGGAAGCCTCATGCCTGCTTGTTGTAGCAAAGACGCTGCATCGAAGTTTGTGGGGGCAGGTCTTACAGCTCGCCCTCTACCCCTTCTTCTGCCCCTCCCCGAAGGCTTGCCAGCTGCATTTCCTGTACACTTCATGGTGTGCTTCAAGTGCCTTTGCCTTGGTGTGCTGGAATATCTGTGTTTTCTTCTGTAATGTTATCTGCTTTATGTAATATATGTAGATAGAGCTACATATCTGTATCAATCTCTAAATGAGAAACCCTGTAATAAAAGGCTGGGTATTATTAGCATATGAGGTGGAAGATGTCCATAATCTCTCCTTAAAACAGCACAAAGAACAGATAAAGGCACGATCCTGTATGGAAAAATTAGCTTATGAGTATTTTTAGTTCTCTCCTGTTTCCCTGTATAGGTACAAGAATGACTCTGGATTTCAATTAATAGCTCCTTCTGCTAGACGCTAGGGAAATATTATGATGAACTTGATAATCAGAGAGGCTCCTAATTCATATTTGGGAGAAATTCAGAAGAAATGAGTAATTCAAAGAAGATCAAGGATGAAATAATGAGTTAGATTGGACAATAACAGGAGAGAAAAGGGGAGAGGAGAGCTCAGAATTTTAGTGGTGAGGATTCAACCCGTCAGTGTATATGGGACAGCTCTAATGATTAAGGAGCAAGATAGGCACAGAATCACAATGATGGCAAAAGGATGTGGCTAGAAACTAGAACACCAGTGCAGTGATTCTTACCACCACCAGCCTACGTGAGAGACCTGGAAACCCTCGGTAAGCACCAAGTAAGAGTGGGCATAGAGAGAAGGTCATACAGACCATACATATTATGAGCCCTTTGGCATGTGATGTCCCTTCCCGTGGATGAAAGAAAGATGCCTCTGGGTGATTCATACAGTGCTTTCTCTCTGTCAAGTTTCTAAAATGGAAACAGTGGGCCAGTAGTGAGTGTATGGTAAACTAGTAGTTCCCTTCCTCATCTACCAATGCACAACTGTAGTGACACATTGGTGGAGCAGACCCCAAGAATTTTATATTACAGGTTTTAAAAATGAAGTCCAACAGATGTTAAAAGAAATAGCTTGGCTGAAGTGGCTTCCTGGGAAGAGCATCAGCGGTCACACTGACTGCTAAGCTCTGATGTGTATTAAATGCACATGCTGAATCCTTGCAAATGTTGTTCTAGTCATCTGCACAAAGCACTGTTCTCCTTTGCATGCGTGCTTCTTCCCTTTCCCTTAGCAGTTTTAAAACCAGCTCGTACAGAATAGAGCCATGGCATCGTTATGTAGAAGTGTGTGTGGCTACGAAGCAGTGGAACCGCAGTGCTTTACACCATCTGGCCCAGGAACCTTAACCTTAGGATTCTACAGTCCAATCTTAGGTAGCTGGACAGAGAGGGTGCGTCTACATCAGACGCTGACCAGGCAGCACACCGATGCTACTGTGCAGTAGCGGTGCATGGCGAAAACTATGCTGAGACACTACTGTGCAGTAGTATTAGGCTACTGCGCAGCAGCATCACTTAGAAGACGTTCACTGGTGCTGCTGCGCAGTAACTCCATTTATTTAGTACTTGCTTATACCAGTGCTAAATAACCGTGCAGTAACCACAGTCTGAGAATGAAAAGCCAAGCAGATGAAGGGAGGATAAATTAACAAGACATTCAGCTGTTTCATACACATTTCTCATTAAGCCGGTGGAATAACAGCAAGAAAACTCACTGAACTTTAAGAGACATTTTGAATTTTGTTGCTCAAGAGTTTCAGGTTTTCTTTTGTTCTGGCTTTTCAACACGATTAAGTACGAGGCGTCTATATTCTGTCCTCGTCTTTTTCAAGAGCCTCTTTGACCAGCAGGAGCTATATTTTCTTGCCGCTAGCCAACTAACAATGATTTCAGTTTGGGTCTTGCCAATCTACACGTGCAATTAATATGAAGTAAAACTCCAAAGCAGTTTGAGCTGGAGTAAACTACTCCTGGGCACAGTGTCTACCCATGTGCCCGGGACAGCAGCAGTTTGAGCCAGAGTGGAGCAGTTTACGCCAGGGCCACTCAGCCTTGGGCTCTGGGTGGTGGCATTGGGCAGTGGAGGGGCTGGCATATGTTTAGTCCTGTTTATCAGATGACCTTATCTGTTTTAGCAAATGCTGAAAGCACCCTATGAGGCAAGCTGTTGTCCAGTTACCCCTGGAGTTTACACTTCAAAATGATTTGCCCTGAGATGTAGCTATCTCTTTGTCTGCAAATGCTTTACTGTGAATGGATGCTTGTCAAAGTTTTAAAACACTATTATGCTAGTAGTAGGGGAAAAAATGTTTCCAGTCACATCACATTCAGGCAAAAGACAACAGAGAAAGTGAATAAGATCTACGTTCAAATGGAGTTTGCGGTAGGATATGCAAATGGGGAGGAGGTAGCAACCTGAATACATAACGTGCACATAGATTCCCCAAATCACCCCAAGATATGCCATGAAGGCCATCAGTTAAATGAGACCTGTGGGTCCAATTCTCCATTGCCGTGCAGATAATGTACTAAAGTGCAAAACGCCACTAGTCTGACTTGGTCACATTTTTATATGCATTTTTCCCTGGTGTAAATGAGATCCAGGCTTTGGCTTTCCAGACCTGGGTACAATTCCTCTATTTAGGATCCTCTTCTGATACCATGCACTCCAATGAGATCCAAAGCAGGGTTCTTTTTGCTAACCAGGGAGATAAACAGTCTTGTAAAGAATTTGGCATTTGGTATTGGAAAATTCCTGCTGGTCTATTCATGCATTCAGATTCCCACTTTATGTTATAAATTACATCATGAATGAATTTTGATTCAAAAGGGTGCTGGATTCTGATCTATGTACAACGTGTGTAGAACTGACAGATACATGATTAGAAGACCAAAACTTTAATGGGTTTCTAGGCAGCAATTCTTTTCCTTCTCAAAGGACCAGAACTATTCTGTGTTCTCCTAATGCTGTTTATTGTACCTGTGAGAATGTACTCGTGAAGTTCCCTTACCTAAATCTTTCTCCCAGTACAAAAATGTGTTAAAAGAACATAGGATATTCTTACTGTGGATTTCAGATGTGTTGTTTTATTTTCCCCTGTGAAATATTTTGTAGGTGCATGGTCTAATTTCCATAATAGAAACAGTCCTGAGACTGTTATTTTGAAGAGGGAGGAGTTCTATCTGCAGGCATTCTTATTTGCAAAAATAAACTGCATTAATTAAAATAGAAAAATCAGTGTTGCTCCTAGCAACAGAACACTGACTCACCTGAACTAAGGCATTCTTACCCAAATGTTGGCTTGGTGGCATATCCACATTTTGGCCTCTGGCGCCTTTGCTTAGGTGAATGGGACTCAGGGCAATCACAGGTGGACTTAAAGGGATAGCTATAACCTCCCCTGTAAACGCAGTGCCATAGCAATGAAGTTTGGTGCCTGGGACGAAGTCCTCAGTGGCAGCTTGCCTTTGTCCCATGCACAGATCGGGGGGGCACCCCCCCGGAGTGCATACAGAAGCGAGAACCACCCTTCTCTTGTCCCTGTGCCCCCACAAATGAGCTGTTCACAGCTCTGCCCTGCACCCCGCCCTGACTGGGAGGCACCTGTTGGCACTCCTTCGCTCTGGTGCCCAGGGAGGTTGCCCCACTCGTCCTTCCCTCCTTCCCCCCTTGCTACGGCACTGTGTAAATATGTCTGCTTTGTGTGGTATTGCTGACATATCTTAGGTTTAAATATTGCAAAGATCATCCCTGATGAAGGCCTGAATAAGGGTTCATCCTTCAATAGGATCAGAGTTGGCCAATGGCTCCTTAAAGCAGTGTTTCCCAACCAGTGTGCCACAGAGCAAAAGTGCGCCGTCAGAAATGAACAGGTGTGCCGTGGAGTTTCGCCATGGCGATGAGCTACAATAGGTATGAGGACGGGGAATGCCTTAACGGGTGTGCCGCAGGAAATCTTTATTAATGCAAGTGTGCCTTGGGTTGGAAAAGTTGGGAAACACCGTCTTAAAGCTCTTATCTGCCTCTCTCCTAAGTTAGCATAGCCCTTAGCAGTGTAAGCTGAAACAGCTGCTTGAACCTAGCAAATGGGATGTCTTTTAAACAGATCTTCCTGAACTTAATGTTGTTGGCATTTGAACTATGCAGCATTCAGTTGTGGAATTCCTTATCTGGTTTATAAATTAAACCCCTTCAAAAAGTTGCATATAAAAAAGATGATCTTTTAAGTGAATTGGGTTTGGCCCAAGAGAGGCAAATAGACTAGGAAACATGTTTGGCACCCAGAGGTACTGCAGAATCAAGTGAGTGTGAATTGCAGTTACTCAACTAATTATGTATCCACTTTTTGGTAAATCTATAGCTGATATTGCTAATGAAAATGGTCCATGGGACCATGCCCAAAGCCTTATTAAAATCCATGTAAATTATGTTTTCCCCATTCTCTTCATTCAACACATGATTTACCCCATCAAAGAAAGATATCAACCTTGTTGCTCCCAACAAGTCCATGTTGGCCTGCTGTAATCACCCTGTAACCCTCAAGTTACTTACAAATTGATTGTTTTAGAGTTTGCTCTAGTAGTTTCCCAGGTATTGAAGTCAGGCAGACTGGTCTATAATTCTCTGGGTCCCCCTTGTTTTCCTTTTTAAATAGTGATACTTTGTTGTAAAGAAGGGGCCTTGAAGCGTATCTTCCACACCCCGTATGAGTACTGTATCCATGGGACTGTTATGGAGGTCTGTCTCTTTCTTCTAATCTCTCCTGGTCAAGCTGTTGCGTTCTGTAAAGAATATCTGCGAAGCAGAATATTTCATTTCCAGTGGGCCCGGCAGAGCAAAGAGCCTCTGAGGAAATGTCTTATTGGCATTTTATGCTTGTGTTTCAGGGAATCCAAAGAACTTTTGTTCAGTTTGAAGATGGCTAGATCTTTTTCTTTTCTACCTGTCAGGTTCACCAATTAGACTGGCTTTGAAAGCTGTTTCCTGCTACCGAACTATCACCTTTGTTAAAGGTTTTGAACGGTAGGTGTTTCGGTCGGTGGGTCGGTCCATCCAATCTCTGTTATGGTTTTTGCTGTTGCTCATCACCAGAGGTTTTGAACTTAAAGACATTTTTAGAACTCTACAATGATTGTGTGGGAATAGGCATGTGTAACCAAGGACCTCATCATTTTCTTTCAGGGGTTTATGTTGTAGCAGCGTTGGTCCAAGGACATAGGCGGACAAGGTTCTTTGGGTAAATCTGATACCTTTTATTAGACCAACTCCAACTATTGGAGTTGGTCTAATGAAAGATACTGGATTTACCCCAGAAAACCTTGCCTGAAGAACCTTTGTCACAAGTTGCACTGAAAATGTTACTCCATGCTGATTTACAGTATGACCAATCAATTTGTGCACTGTTTAGGACAGGGCCTCTAAAACTCAGCAAACTGACTACTGCTGGTTTTAACACATGCACAAGTGCAGGATATGAACCCATTTACACAGGCATGTGTGAATCCTTTTTTGTACCAAAGAGAAACTGAATGCCACCTGCCTGAAGGCGGAGAACCTGGAGTCCACCACTACTCAGCAAAGCTATTGTGTGCTTAAAACCTTTGTTGAATTGGTGCCTTGATGACCACTGTAAGGGCTGTTCTAAGGCCAGTTGCTTAAAGAAGTGATCTTTTAATATAGTGGTAGAATTGTACTTGGTCTGTCTGGTACCATTATGGGGGCAGTGTTTCTTCAGAAGTACTCGACAGAGGTAATTGCTTAATACAATTTTCATTATTCCCATATACCAACTGATTCAGTAAACTGCATTGGGATGAAAGCAATCCTACAGAGATTTTAGCCCTCATGTGCTTTATATACCGTATGACCTCCAGAACGACATGTGCTCAGCTGGTCCACTGTGATGCAGCCCAGGTGGATTAGGTAGGTGGATAAATTACTGGATCACCATATGTTGGGCCAATATAAAATTGTATTCATAAACATAAGGACAAAAATAGGAATGTCTGTGAGGATGATGCCTCCTCTAGGGCAATGTACTTCTACATATTCAATTGACACACAGCCCTGAGTATTACTTCCTTACACCAGAGTAAATCAGAAATAACACTAAAACAAATAAAAGACAAGCATGGTTGTTTGTCCACCTCCAATGAGTCATCACTGTTGCGATCTAAATATAAATCTAGCTTGGAGGCCAGAAGAACATATACTGGGAGTCTCTGTGTGTATAAAACTCATTAGTAACATCTCTGCTAAGATGAAAGTTGGCACATATATAGTCTTTGCTTGGGTTTTCTGTTGTTACATGCTTTGCCAAATTCAGTTGGGCTATTTTCATTTTATGCAAGTGTGAAAAATGTTAGCTGTTTAAGTTGCTTCTTTGCACTTCCATGAATAAAAAATGGCTTTAATTAAATTTAAAAAGAGCTTTGACAAGTGATTTGTCTATAATATGTACTTATGGTTTGTGGCATTTTAAAGAATAAATAACCAAGATGTTGAGGTTTAAACATTGGCTGCTGCACATGTTCTGTCAATTTCTTCATCAAGAGAGAAATGTTGCTTTGCTTGTAGATTTAGGTTTGGATCTTACATTTCCTCTGTACTCAGACAGGACCACTGACTTCAAAGAGACGTCAGGATTACAAGGATTATGTTCCAGTCTCTCATTGTTACAGTGGAGGAGCTGGATGTCTTGTGAGCTCCAGCTGTCTTTGAAGAGGTCAGTGTCGTTTATTAAAAGAAAGATTGTGCCTTGGAGTGCTAGCCATGTAGAACAAGAAGATGGAACAAGGACCACCTCGAATGCAGTTTCCTGAGTATAAATAAACTGGAGAAGCTGGACGTGGAGTAAGTTGGCAGGGGCCAAGTAAGTAGAGATTTTGCTCCATCCTCAACAGTGCATTAGCCATTACAGATGTGCTACAAGGGAGAGTGAGTGAGGAGATAGTAATTTCTGACTGGTGCAATTTTACCATCAGGGAAGCTGGGATGTAACCATGGATCACTGCGGTGTATGGTTACTTCCTGAGGCTATTCCTGCGCTTATAATAGGGGTGGTTGATTGGACTATTGAGGAGAATATTAAAAAAAAAGTTTCAAGACAATTAAAATGGAGACCGATATTTCAGACATGGGAAACGATAAATGACTTCAAAATGTTGACTTTTTGCAGACTGATGTTTTTATTTTTCAGAGAAAAGCCTTAAAAATATAACATGCTTTTTTAAAACTGAAAAATCTATTTCTATGGGACAAGGAAAAGTTGCTGGTGATCTTGTTAAAAAGAGATTTTATGATGTAGGTGGACAATTACTTTTATTTTGCCTCAGATGAAAAATGCCCACATTTTTCATTAATAAAAATTGGGTTGGGAGCAAAGAAAAAACTTCCCTGGAAAATATCAGCTTTAATGGGAATTGTGCTGAAAAGTCCAGGCTAGCTATAAAGGGTCAGTCCGTCTAACCTCCATAGGGCAAAAAATCATAAACAGATCTCAAAATCATTGTTGACAATTGCAGACAGTACGTGAATACTGAAGCAAAACTTTCCCAGATACCAGGCTGAAGTTTTAAATTAATGTATATCCATGCCTGTGGTGCTGCTTTCTTTGCTTTCTGTGAATGATCTTATGGTCATTTAAACCAGCAAAAATCAAACCAACATTACAGAGTGTTGTAAACAACTGTGACGATGTAAGGGTTCATTCCCACAGCTTGGTTCTAAGGAATAACAATCATCCAATTAGCAATTAGAAGCCCATCATATGACCTGTATGTCCAGTCAAAACTAACCAACGTGGCTTTAAATTGAAATGTCAAAAACTCAGGAGGAGCTGTCAAATACAGACGAAAGGAGAAATCTTAGCTCCATTGAACTCTAGGTGATTTTTCTACCTTTTCGCTTTTAGAATTAAATCACTTGAGACAGATGCAAAGTGGAGGAGGGGGCCACTAGAAGCCTCCCCCAAACTGTAGTGCTTGTGTAGGCAGAGCTACACTTAGGGTTCCCCATAGCAAAGTGGACAAAGTGGGGTAAGGAAGACAAAGGGTTATGGCCAAACTGCTATTCCAGGCTAGTCAAAGGATTAGGTCAAGGATGTGGCAGGGTAGGGGTACCCCGTGGAGTGATGTAATTGAGGACATGTTCCTGTGAGCTAGCGACATGTTTATTGGGGGGTTCAGTAGGGGAGAGAGCCTCTCATCCCCATCTTCATCCCTAGACCCCTTCCCACACAGTGAGAGGCAGTCCAGTCCTGACTTATTTAAGTTAACAATTTTAAGTACTGGGAACTTTGTCATCATTTCAGCATTGTTCTTTGGTGGGAAGGTGTGATATAAGCTCAATTCATTCCAGAGAGAGAGGGCGTTGCAGGCATGCCTTGTGGAGACAGAAGGGGTGGAGCATACTCCCCATGAACAGTTGTCCATCGCTGCTGCCCAGCGGGCACAGCCAGTCCAGGAGTCTGTCTACACTCCAATCCTCCTTGCCACCGCTGGGATTATCCTGGAGCTTTGCTCTATTCGGTCCCTATGCAGGTCATACACATCAAGGGTGCGGTGTAGATGAAATAGGGGCCCTAAACTGAAGTTGTGGGTTTTTAAAAACACCACTTCAGTTTAGGACCTATTAAACCCCTGTGCTGTGCACACACCCCACTGACGTACCTGCCTCTCCAGCAGTGGGGAGGGCAGGGTGAGCTGCCCCGGGGTGGAGCAGCCCCCGGGCTGCAGGGGAGGGGAAGGAATGGCTTCCCTCTGGCAGCGGTGGGCCCCCCCGGGTGGCACCTGCCTGCAGGCACCCAGCTCAGGGAGTCCTAGGGGCACTGCAGCCCTGGGCCTGTGTGCAGCTCAGGCAGGCAGGCAGGCTATGGGGCGGGGGGGTGGGAAATCAGGCTTACAGTTTTTCTTGGGCAGAGCTTGCCTCCCTGAGTTGCTGTCAGGCTGCCTGCACAGGCTTCCTGTAGAGCCGTGGGGCTGCACGAAGCCCAGTGCTTCACTCCATGGCTGTAGGCACAGGAACTTGCTGCACCCCAAGTCATTTAAGGCTGATTACACTGCT
>JAGPOW010000229.1:35885679-35908356 GCA_030014935.1 Caiman crocodilus
TGAATTTGCTACAGTGGCTGTGATTAACGTGCAATACACCACCGAGGTGTACAAGAACAGACATCATTAAAGCGGTGCAAAAGCATCTAGCCCGCTTTAAAGTGTCATGCACACGCAACCCTCATTTCATCGACACACAGTCTAAAGGCAGTTCTTTTTTTCTTCCCGCATCCACGGTACATATCCATATAAATTGAGCTGTGGACAAACTCAAGGAAAACGTAAGGCTATCATGAAGAATTCAGCAGAGAGGAAAATTTGCCAGTAAAATCATTTAATGTGGACTGTTCCATCACTTAAAATAATGAATACTGTAGGGTTTGGTGCCTCAAGCCAAAAAAAATATGTATTTGCATATATAAGCAAACAGACAGAGGAATATAGGCAAATATAGATAGAGGCATGCATGCCTATTTATGATCATGGACCGGATTCTGAAACGTTTACTCACACTGGATAATATTTTGTTGTTCAAATAAACTCTATGAAACGAATGGGCTTGATTCTCAGTCAGCTTACCCTGTGAGTAATGCCTTAATGTAACTAATCAGACAGTATTGGCTTCTTTTGAAGGTGACATCAATAATTATTGACCTGGAAGGGAAATATTGATCAAAATGAAGCAAGTTCGTACTTTTCTCCTGAGAGACTAAACGGTGATGTGCACTGAATCATGAACTAAATGTGAGCCCAACTGTGCAGTCCTTACTCTTCAAGGAGACTTCTTGCATAAGGGAATGGTCCCTCACCAGCACGATCAAGAGTTGCACAGGTTAGTCATGTGTACGTGTTGTCCTTCCAGATGTTTTCCTCTGCCATGTCTAGAGTCCTTCTTTTCTGGCCACGGTCATTTTTTTAAGTGGAGCCTGCCTGCCCTTTAAACTCGTATCATGTCATTCCCAGGACGGCCCAGTTGCAGGCCCCTTGCCAGTAATAAATGGCCAGATCCATCCATCACTTATGCCAGATCCACTAAGGGAAGAATACCCTGAAGACAGTGGGGTTACCTTAGGGGAAAAAAATGGTGCGTGAGTTCAAAATCCAGGCTTAAGCTTACAGGGGACTGGTGCCAGCTGTGCCCAGATTCCAGGAGCGTTGCTCCAGAGTGTCAGGAGAGATGTAGCTTGGGGGGTTCATAACGATAATTTTAAAAAAGAGCACCTTCCAATCCCATACAGTATGCTTTCCCCTTCGAAACGTGCACTAGGGACTGCAGATATGCTTAACCATGCCTAGCAAGATGCATACACTTGTGTTATCACAGTGCTTTAGCACATGGTTCTCAAAGGTCGCTTCAGCTGGGTGGGAATCCGGCCCACGTGGTACATGGATTCATTGTGGGCACATGCTGAGAGACATGCCTACACCCTCCCTGTTCAGTGCGTACAAGCAACATAGGTCTGGATGGGCCCCTAATGTTTAAGGTTCCACTTCAGCAAAGTGTTTAGGGGGGCTGATTTCAATGGGCTTGGGATCCAGCCCTAGAGCACATCCTTAACTTTGAGCATGTGTGCAGGTTCATGGAAGTCATGTGCTCTTCTGAATTTGGGATTGGAATCGTGTTATTTTGTTAGATACCAAAGTAAATAAATAGGCAGGACGAAATGAAGAGTGGCTGTCTTGCCACGTCAGTTTGTATTGGTGTTGTAGTTCAGGGAATGATTAAAGAGCAGGATTAGTTAGGTAATCTCTTTTTTTATACAAACCATATATTTGGGAGAAGAGTTAGACAATCCTTCGGACACAATACGAGACCTGAGGAAGGCCGCTGTGTGCCTGAAACCTTGTCTAACATCTCTCCGAATGGTCTAGTAGGTCTAATAATGGATATTACCAAACGTATCCTGCTTCTTTTCACCTTCAGTTGGTAAGGTTTAAACACGAGAATTTTCCTCCCCTTTTACTGAATTGCCGCCTTCTGAATTGCAAAACCTCCTCTGAAAATGACAAGTGAGGGATTGAGAGGCAGGTGAGGCTGACACCAGCATGTAAACCCTCGCTCCACAAGAGCAGAGGCAGTGCAGTGTCAGGTGTGGAGCGGGGTCAGGGTTGGCAATTGCCGCTGCCACTGGTGGGGGCGAGGGGAACCGCGCAGGCAGTCTGCTGTGCATCTGCCTGCGCGTCATGTCGCTAGCGAACTGTACTCTGTTTTGTGTGGTGCAGCCTACCTTTTTTTTTCCCTGACTCCTTGACACCCACCACCTCCCTGCCAGCCTGGTGTGGCTGATCAAGCTGTTCAAACAACTGGAAGACATCAGAAGTTAAACACTCATTATTTTAATTTGATGCTAATCATGTGTTAATGAGACTAATCCTTGCAATGATTCAGGTAATTTGCTTAATGGCTGCCCAGAGTACAGATTACAGCAATCAGTCACGTCTGATAAGATGTCTGTTGTGGAGGAGGCTGTCAGGTGAATGAGATGGCAAAAGACTAAAGAGTAAGGGTCTGTTCTCATGTAAGTCACGAATCTTTGGCTATTTGAAGGGTGGAAGAGAAACCCTGCTGAGGAGTCTTGCTGCTTTAAAAAGATTTGCCTGTTTTGGAGCCAAGGGAGCCGTAGTTCAAATGCCATGTTTACAAGCTGTTTTAACCCTTAGCGGCGTGGCGTGCTTTGGTTCTGGAGGTGTCACAACCCTGTCTGGTACTTACCTTGTGGATAAATCCTTTTGGGGCAAATTTGTTTTCTGTGCTTAGTGAAGTTGTGGAAGTGTCTTAGAAGAGTTCGCTGGGTCTCAATGCTGTAAAGGACAGCCAGACACAGTATTGATGGGAGATACTGGTCCTCCTCCTCAGCTGGTTTCAGGTGGTATCATTCCTCTGAAGTCTATGTAGCTTCATTGTTTTATATAGGACGAGGATCCCAACTACTGTAAATCACTAAAAGGAACCAGTGACCCCACTCCTTGCTGCTCTTCTCCCTCTCCCTCCCTCCAAATTTCACTTCCCAGATCCCTTCCAGTACTGTTAATTTGAGAAGTAGCAACACAAAGTGACTTTCTTTGGTAGTGAAAGGTCATTGTGCTGCACTTCGGTGTTGGAGAGGTTGTTGGTATGACGTGTTCTGTAGTTATATATATATGAACCACGTGGCACATTTTGCACTATAGACGCAACCATGCAGGGTTCCAGATGCACACACTACTTTTAATAAGATATAGTTTTAAAACAAGTAAGATTGTCTCTCCTACAAACTTATCCCAGTATGTATATTTATACTGGTAAGTAGTTTGCCTCGTATTATTTCCTTGCCCCTAACTAACCTCTGTTAGCTTCTCTGTCCATCCTTCTCAATGCCAGCGTAATGATTTTATTGACAGACAAAATGTGGCTCAGGTTTCAAGCCTGCTCGAAAAGCAACATCCTGTGGCATATATTTCCTCAGTGGCAAAACTGAATTTTCAGCTGCTATACTGTAGACGTGCCATGGGAATAAAATAGAGAATACTGCACAGATAGAGGTCCAGCCGTCTGTCTCACTTTTGTGATCTGATCCAGTAGACATGCACAGACTGTATTTCACCCTATGCTAAACATGCTGCAGGATGTCCAACCTTTCTTATCCAATATTCCTGTGTTTAGAGAAGTTACTTATGCAATGTAGTATAACGTAGGGGGATGTAGGTTCAAATTGAACCTGAACATTTCTCTTCCTAAATGAATGCTCTAACAACTCTGGTATTGGATAAAAGGAAGAAGAAGCAGCACTCCCTCCTTTTCCAGCTGTGTTTTTAAGTACTAAATACTTCCCTTAAGTTTTGAATGAAGAGGGTTTGACTTCTAACTCTATGAGAGGGTTCATGAGTATAAGTCCTAGCCAGGAGATCAGAGTCTTTCTACTGAACAATGTTAGAGACCTACTGGTATATCCCTGAGAAGGGCATAAACCATGCATGGCCGCCTTCTCAGCATCTCTTACAAGCCAGTGCAAACCTATCCCTGTTCAGTGTGGTGGCATCCACCTTAGAAGGCTAACTGTCCCCCGGGCATAATGCAGGGAGTTTATCTGCCCAGCTTGGATGTTGTGAATTTCACTGGGTGTATCTACATACGTACAGTCACTGCTCAGTAATTTAGGTTACTGCACAGTATGGGCATGCATGTGCAGGTGCATGCCCATACGGCAGAGTGTGTGAAACAGGCCATATTTGATTTGGATTTGGATTCGGCCCAAATCGGGGGACAGTGATTCGATTCTGCCAAATCTGACTCTGAAGATTCGATGCTGATTCAGAGAATCAGTGATTCAGCCATAGACACAACTTTAAATGTTTTTTCAACATACCTCACGGTACCAGGCACAGCTCATGAGTGGTGCAATGGTGGGGCAGATGGAGTGTCCCACAGGAGTGCGGGGGGGAGGCGGGAGGTGCGGGCCCTGTGTGCTTGGCGGTGGAACCAGAAGTGGCCGGAAGTACCTTCGGTCCACTTCTGGGTCCACTGCTGAGTGCGCGGGAGAACCCCCCATCACCCCGGCCTTCCCCTGGTTCAGTGATTGGCTGTGGGGGGGACCTGGGAGGCACCAGTTGCTGAGCTGAGAAGTGTGGGGAGGGTCCCCTGTGTGCTCCATGGTGGACCCGGAAGTGGACCAGAAGTGCTTCTGGTCCACTTTTGGGTCTGCTGCCCAGTGCATTCCTGTGGGATGCTCCATCCACCCCAGCATCTCAGAATTCACGAGCCACGCTGGTACCTTGGGATATGTAGAAAAAACATTTAAAGCTGTGTCTAAGTCTGAATCATCGAATCCCTCCGAATCTCTCTGAATTGATTCAGAGGGTTCAGATTTGATTCAGAGAAATGAAAGCGTCTCCTGATTCAATTCAGAGATTTGACTCCCAAATCAGGCAAAATCTCCACTGAATCAAATCAGTGACATGGTGTTATTGTGCTGTTTACCTACATGTGTAGATGCTGACATAAAAACCACTTACTGCACAGTAGTTTAATACACAGTAATTTACTGCACAGTAAATGCACATGTAGACATGCCCGCTAGGTGGCAGAGGGAATAAAAGTTAGGTGTCAGTGGAGGTGTCTACATGTGCATTAATGTACCTTTGCTACTGTGCATTATGTTTAGTACCTCTAATATCAGGTACTACATAAAGGCACAGTAGCCCTTCCTAATGCACAGTAGCAAAGGTACATTAATTTTTTGTGATGCTTTTTTGTGATGCTTAATGAGCAGTAGACTAATTCATTAGCAGAGTTTTTGATGTGATGTGCTAATAGGCTACTACACATTATGGCATCTTGTGTAGATGAGCCCACTTAGCAATGTATCTAGCCCTTGAAAAATGCCTGGGAATGATACCAGAATGGGAAAGGAACAATACAGGATCTAGCCCTTAAAAAATGCCTTTGGGAATGATACAGGAATGGAAAACACAAGAGATCGGCAAGCTCTGCTCTGCTGACATAAAGCAGCTATAATGCAAGCTTACCTGGTAGGGGTAATTATTTGTTACCACCCAAATAATTTCTGATAATTCATAAAAGTATGAGCCAATTACCATGATCAAGAACTATGTTTAGATGGTAATGCCCTTGGGACACTGATTGTTCTCTTGTTTGGTGTTTATACAGCAGGTAGCAGAGTGATCCATATCTATAACTCAGAGGCTACCTATTCCTAAAATTCAGGGGGAAGTTAGGTTTGGATTCCTACACCCTGTCTATGGGACTAAAAAGTCTAAGGGCCTTTGTACATATCACAAAAATGCCCCTTTTCACCACTTTAATGGCATTGCTATTTGCACACTCAGCAGTATATTCCGATTTGATGGCATTGCTGTTTGCACGCTTGGTGGCATATTCCGCTTTAAATGACTTTGGTATGTAGCAAGGTAAACCACCTCCATGGTGTTAATTTGCTCCCTGACAAAGTGCAACAGCGCACAGGATGCTGGAGTCCGGCGGTGGAGCTTGGGACCTGTGCAGGCAGGCTCCACTGAAGAAAAAAAGAAAGCGGCAAGCCTGATCTTTTTTTCTCCCTGGAGCCTGCCTGCCTGAGTTGTGTAGGTGGCCGTACTTCCCGCTGCAGCTGTGGAGGGGGCCAGTGCTTTCCTCTGCGGCTGTGGTGCCCCCCAGGACCGCCCGGTTCAAGTGCCCCATCAGCAGCTTGCCTCTCTCCCCCACTTGCATACACACCATGGGGGTTTTGTTTGGTTTAATTCTCCCTAAATTGAGGCAGTGTTTTTAAAAACTCACCATTTTAATTCACAGAGAACTAAACCAAATTCAATCCCCTTCGCATGTACAAGCAGACAATGTACCTTTGTTGGCTACAAAGGACCAGCTCACAGGATCATAATGAATTCTAATTTATTGTATGGGATGTGAAATTACCAATAAAATCATCAATGCAAACATTGAGTTATGAGGGGTACCGGCCACCTTAACACACACTGGCACACACACACAGACTCGCGCACACACAACTGCTGCAATAGTAGTGTAGCATCAACATCGGTTTATACTTATCCAAGGCACTAGAGTCTGTGTTGATGGTCAGCTTCCTCCAGGGTGATGTCTTCTCCAGAACGGGGTCACTTGCTTGTCCTCCTGTCTTCGTAGGTCGGGTGCTGGATGAGGGAGCATTATTGAGGGTCATGCTTCACTGCCTCTTATCCCTTTCTGGCGTACTTGTGTGACCCCCAGCATCATCTTGGCTGCCCAATCTGGAGGTCGCTGTCTCATGTGGGCCTTGAGTAGTGCATGACAGCTGTTAGTCACAGTCACTGAGGGTTTCACCCAATGGTGTAGTTTTGGGAGTCCACCCTTGACTTGATTGCTTCAATGGCTGTGTCCTTGCAGGTTTCAGGTGGCTAGATTAGCTTAAAATGGCTTGTAGAGTAGAGTTTTGTGATGGTAAGTTCCTCTGGCTAGGCTGTTGTCAGTTAACAGCTAGAGGCTTTTGCTTTGTCATTCAATTATCTATTGACTTATACTTGCATTCACTCAGGGGACCAGCCCAATACCGCAGAATTTATCACTTTACAATTACAATTTCAATGCAGTTTTTTTTAATGGGCCAAGGTGTAACTTCATTCTACAAGGAGTGCACTCCTTAAGGGTTTAAAAGCATAAAATATAAAATACAAAATGTCATGGCAAAGATGAGACAGATGAAAGGGCTTGTGCTCTGAAAAAAATCATTTGTTTTTAAGTTTGAATTCTCATCTCAGTTTTAAGCCTACAACAGTTTTAGGCCTTGAGGGCTGGAATAGTCCTAAAATCCTCATTTAATGATGTAGAATAAACAGATGGGCTTTTTTTTCCTGGTCAGACCCTTTCAGCGTCTCCAGTTACATACAGGTATTAATTATCTCACTTTGATTAAAATGTACTGTATTAATGTCTAGCTCTGTCATGTTGAATTCCATTATTATTTTTCTCCGTATTCTATTAAGTATGGCCACTTAAAAATCTCATATACAGAGCATAATAGCCAAGGCTCTCTCTACTGTTAAGGGCAGAGCAGGGGAGGGGTGGTGGCATAGTCACACGCAGAAGGAAGGGAGATGGAGGAAGGGGGACCCACCCATCCTGTTCCCTGCATGTCCATAGCCCCATAGGGAGTTTTGGTGAGTTGCTGTTGGGGGGAGTGATGATTTGGCCCATGACAGCTCATCAAAACTCCCTATGTATCCCTTGGGCTCAAGTAATTGCCCACCCATGCTCTAGCCACTGACACTGCCCAGGGTGTAGAAGTGCCCAGGTACACCTCAGTTTAGAGCAGGAGTGGAAAGTGGCTTTAGTGTGAATTAGGTACAGCCCTGTCAGCTTAAAACTTGCTACAAAATTATGAAAGAAATCAAAAGACAAACCAGGCTGTTGAAACTAACATTAAAACCAAATTATGCTCTCAAAACAGGCAAAATACGGCCTAGAAAGGTGATTGGCAAACCTGCAGTGCATACAAATGGTCAAAATTACCTGTCTGGGTTGTATGTTACACACTGGAGAGTGTAATTTGCTCATATCTTAAAAAACAAAACAAAACAGTGAAGATCTTAATTCATGACCAAATGTTCATAACAACCGGGAGTGAGCTGTGTCTGTGGAAGACTTAAGGATGTAAATGAGGGAAAGCCCAGATATAAAAATGAACTGTGTGCGCTAAGTAGTCGATTATTTTTCTTTCCCCCTCATGTTTAAATAAATAGAGCATTCTCTACAGAAGAAACATTGGAGTCCAATCCTGCAAGAAGCCAGGATGCGCTGTAGCTCCCCCACGCCTTAACCCAGAGCAGATGAGGAATGGAGCTGGGGGGGAGGGAGAGAGCACACGACATCAACCTTGGCTTGCAGAGAGTTCAGCCCCAGGACTGCTGCCACCAGAGAGGAACTGACACTGCTACAGCAGCCAAGGAAGGCAAGTCTTCCCTTCTCCTCACCCACAACTACCCCTTCCCTCCCATCTAGAGCGGTTCACATACCTCCACACTCCCCTCACCCTCCAGGCACTCAGCTAACTTGCTATGCCTCTGGAGAGAGATACCCAGAATTAACCCGTGACAAGTTACAGTTCACCCAGTCTAGGCTGGAGCTTACAGCTAAACAGAGCTTTGACACTCTGAACACTATAGAGAATACAAAATACTATGAGGAATGGAGAGCTCCAAGCTTTGTTTGGAATCCCCAAAACAGTATGGGGCTACATATGCTGTGCCAAGCAACACTAGCTAAGGCGAAACCCAACATTTGGAAAAGGTTGCTAGACTTGCAAGAGTTTGCAAGCATGAACAGAGTGTGCACAGCATGGACAATGGAGAAGACAGCAGTACCTCTAGCCCAGAGGGATTCTTTACAGGAGCAAGGGGCAGGATTACAACAGAAGAGGAACAAACATAAATAGAGTATAATTATTAATAGAGTATGATTGAGTTTTAAATTGGACGAGATGCACAAATTTATGTGAGGTCAGTAACAGGAATATTAGCACTGAGATAAAAGCCATACGCAGTAGACGGGAAATAGATAGACATAATAGCTTGCAGAGATAAGCTTGTCCCCACTATGGACATATGTGAACTGGATATAGAATCAATTTAACTGGAAAACAATACCATTTGTAATAATACCAGAGGGGGAAAAGTACAGTCACTGAAGGAAAATTTTTGTATGGCGTTGATTTCATTCAGTGATGGGATAAAGAACCAATACTATTGAGGAAGCATTGGCGGGCATCTTTCAGAAAAGATGGAAGCTCTCAAAAAATTAGTGAATAGGGGGCAAAAATCATTCTCATCCTAAGGCAGGGACTAAAAAAGATGCTAGTTAGGCATCTCATTGTTCTGGGAATCAAAAAGCAAGGCTACTCAAAATCCTGAGGAACTCACTGGCTATTGTAGAAAAAAAACCCAGATGAAACCCCTTGCTTCTATGTAGACCCAAAGGAAATAAATGAATGTGCAGAGGGAATGTTTACCAGACCTTTGTGAGCCGTCTGATTCGGAGATGTTTCTATGTGCACCGTCTCAGCAGGCCCTAGCCGGTATCCTTAGAAAAGCAGAATGCATGTTTTGCAGGTTCTGTGCTCCCTTTGGAGATATTGTTTCTGTCTGGGTTGTGCTTAGCACCTGAAGCATTTCAGTGAAAAGCACAAGACATTTTTGATGGTGTAGATAGCACTGAGGTCAAAGTAAAATTTCGATCTGGAGAAAAGCAGTAGAAGAGCATACCCAGAGGCTCTGAACTGCTTGGGAAACACCAGTTAGCATCGGCAGAGGGAGGAAGTTTTGTGTGGGGAGAGGGGGCTGAGTGCATGTCTGCCCCCAGATGAGAAAGTCTGTGGGGGAAAGGGTGGGGGAAAGGGCTGAGGGGCTGGGGCTGGGGTGGGGACCGGGACTGGGACCGGGCAGGGATTGGGAGTGGAGATTGGAAGGTAGTGGAGCCAAGCTGGGCCCAGAACTGGGATCGGAACTGGGACTGCTGCGTCTGTTCACCTGGCCTTTCCCCCATGCCCAGGGTCATTGCCTGGTGCCAGTGCCCCCATGCCGATGAATCTGCCACCCCACAGCCCTGCACTGGCCCTGGCTGTTTCCCTGCACTGGTCCCAGTCCTGGCCCTGCACTGTCTGAGGAGGACCGGAGCAAGGCTGGCCTTAGCTGCGCCGCCAGGATAGAGGGGACAGAGCCCCCAGGACCCCTGTGCCCGCCCTGCCAGGCACTGCACAGCCAGAGCAGGGTCTCAGTCTGTCCCCTCCACACCCAGTGCCCCTAAGACCAGGCAGTCATGAAGAAAGTAGATTGAAAGAAACTTACCTGCCTGCTGCGCTCTTGGCTGCACAGGGTATCTGAATGTGGGCGCCCGCCTCCCCTTCTGCAGCAGCTTGCAGCCAGGCTGCCCTGGCGTTTAGGCTGGGCTGAGCCCCTGCAGCCCTCTCCTTTCACCCCCTATGGCTGTCAGTCAAAGTGCAATGAGCTAGAATGTAAATTCTGTGCAAAGAAAATAACTTTCCTGGGTTTAAAGGTGAAACGAGTGAGTACTGAACCCTGGATCATTGCAGCGCATGGTACAGGAGCAGCCGTCAGTCCACTGCTGTGGGGGGAGATGTCTCCTCCTTTTTTTTGCCACCGATGTAACTTTTGGCAGCAAAGAAGGAAATGTCATTCCCCCCACAGCAGTGAACTTCTGGGTGCTGCTCCTGTATTGTATACTGTCACTACTTTTCTGCCGTCTCTGGAGCTGGAGCTGGAACAAGTGTAGGCAATGGGAGAGAGAGGGGACAGGGGACCAGAGAATGAAATGCTCCCTCAGCTCCATTCTCACTCCTCCACCCTGCACTGCTCACTCACCCATCTTTAAGCTACTGCCTGGGTTAAAAGGCAACAGAGATGGAGGTGCCCAAAGATAGCAGTTGAGTTTGCAACATCACCAATATGCTTGCCCCAAGAGATAAGGAATAATACAGTGATTCCTTGGAAGGGTGAGAAAAATGTGCCTAATCTGTGTATTGTTAACCTGAGAACACTAGCATGCAGAGATGTCCCACGGAGAGGAGACGGAAATCTTAACGAAGCGTTTGAGAATCTGAAGGAGTTACACACATTGCAGTCTTGAGGTACCATGACAATACAATGTGGCCTGCGTGTGGATACCTTTATATAATACGTTACATTGGCCCTGGGGATTGCAGGAGGGAACAGCAGACTAGTAGGCTAAGAAGGCTCTCTGAATAAACTAGTGTTATAAATTTGTCTCTAGTCTTCTGAGAATAACACAGACTCCTCCAAATAGGGTCTCAGTCCCAACAGAATAGCAGGGATGACAAAGAGGTTTCAGGGGAGACCCACGAGTCCATGCAAGAGCACAGGAAACCTTAGAGGTTAATTGAACATTATTCATTAACAGGTGGTTATATGTTTTGGAAAGTCTGTATTGTGTTAATGCTGACTCCAAGTTGTTATTTTTTAAATATTTGATTGGGAAGAAAAAGGTTGGGAACAGTGTCTTTAAGTGTCTTTTTCAGGGGCTATGTGGACCCACTAGTTGTATTTTGCAGTGGCTGAAGATACGCAATCGTGAGCAGTTGGACCTCAGAGAATGAATGAAGCAGACCTCGGCCAGACTCCTCGGTGCTGAGTGGCTGTTGATCAACACAGTATCCTGATGTTGTCTGTGATGGAAAAAAGAATTGAACCCCAGTCATTTCACTACTGCTTTCACCATAAGTCCCTTCTTCCTCCTTTCCAGCTGTCATTCAGAAGAGACAGGCACTCCCTCAGAAGTCCAGCTCATGTTTTGTCACTGGCAAAAGGGTTTGTTTTAGACATGCCCTCCAAGAATAGCAACAACAAAACCCACAAAACCATATGGTTTCTTTACAGCATGTGATAAAAGAAGCAAAGGTCCCAGTTAATGGATGTTATTTTCCGCTTTTAAGTGTTCTGATACTTAGTCCCTGGAAGATTGCTTTGCTCTTCATTTTTTACTGTTATTTGTGACCACTTTTGGTTTATCAATTACTTTTTCCAAGATATAAATTATCTATTTTGAGAGCACAATTTGTTTGTAGTATATGTTTTAACAGCATGATTTGTTTCATGTTTGTAATTAATTTTGAGCTTTGAAAATAAAAATTGCATGACAAATCATTATGGGTAAAGCCATTACCTTGGAAATTGCTACTAAGGATTTGTAATACAGTGTAACTTTGTCTCTTTTATTATTGCGCACTTTTTAGTGGCCTCAAAACAGGGAAACCAGGAACTGCATACAGTAAAAAAAACTTCTGCTGGTGTATTAATATAGTAATATGGTACTAGAGTACTATCTATACTATAGTTATACTGTGGCAATCCATGTACAACATTGATGGAAACTAGGCTAGTATAGCTCAGTGGTGCCTAAATTTTTCGTGCAGCAGTAGGATGGGTGGTGCCAAATCTGTGGATTGAATCTGGCTGGTGGGCTAAGTCTGGCAGAGGCCTGATCTGACTATAGTGGTTGCATAGCCCAATGCTGATCTGGCTGCCCAGGGGGGATGGATAGGGAGTGGTCCAGCTTTACTCTCATTGGGAGATGTGGGGAAGGCGATGGGAGTTTGGGGGATGCAACCCCAATCTAGGCATGGCAGGGGGGGGGGGGGCTGGGCAGTAGCTGAGCCCTAATCCTGATGCATGGTGTGGAAAGGAAGTAGCCCAGCCCTGATTCAGATGCATTGGGGGAGGGAGAGGGGAGGGAAAAGCCTGTCCCTGATCGTGATGCATGAGAGGCTATTGTGGGGCAGAGCAACCTGGGCCTGACAGGATGTGCAGCATGGAGGAGGGGGGCAGTAGAGAACTGAGACAGGGAGCAGCCCCGCCTCATTTAGATGGGTGGGGGGTGGGCCTGGCCCTGATGCTGCTGTGCATCACTGGCCCACAAAGCTGGATCCAGGAGTGTGCAGATTCCACCTCTCCCCCACTGCTGAATTTCCTCACCTGGACCAGTTTATGTTTGTAACACAACAGAAGTTCAGTGCATATAAACCACTTTCAAAATGGCTGAAACTAGTTTAAAATAAACCTGGATGGATGTAATATCAGACTTAACTGATTTAGGTTAAATCAGTTTACTGAACTTCAGCCCTAGATCCCTTCCAGATTCAAGTTAACTCATAGTCCCCCAGCATCCCAGGATTCTTTGCATCTCTCCTGGAAACACCGCTTCACAGGGTGGGCAGGCTAGTCTTGGCCCAAGTTGTCTACTCCAGCAGAGCAGGAAGGCGTGCTCTAGTGCTCCCCGGTTTCTGGTCTGGGCCACTGCAGGCATGTGGCTTCATTTCCAGAATCAAAAGTGAATGCCTGTTCACTTGCTTATTAGTTCAATCTCCTCTGCATAGACTAACCTGTGAAGATTAAATTGATTCAGCCTTGGGCTTTTTGATTGTCTTTACTTAGGCTAAGAATACTTTTCCAGCATAGTATTCTGATAAAACTATACTGGCAAAGTGCTGCTAGTGGAGATTTGGCATTCATGTCAAGTTAGTTCAAATGAGAAATAAGCTGAACAGTTTTGTTTTTTAAGGACTGGGATTAATCACTGCAATAAACTACCAAAGGATGGGGTTCAAGAATGACAGGCCTATATTATACCACAAGTCAGACAGTATGACTTACTGGTGTTCAAATTTTCGAGCCTATGAATTTATAGTCTGGGATTAAGTACTATCATTTTAAGATGTTTAAGACCAAGTGCCTAGGAATCATGCTCACAGTCTCAATTCTGCAATTAAATTCTCCCAGGTAGCCCCTTCCACCCCTCAGTGTCCTACTGAAGACAATGGGATGGCAAAAAGGTTCATCCTCAGAGATCCAGGTATAGTATTTTGCTATGCAAAGTGACCTTTTTTCCCCTCAGGAAAACATGACTAGATTTAAAACTTAAAAAAACCCCAACTGTGTGTTTGTTTCTACTGTAGATTATTAACTCTTAAAAAACAAACCTGGATGTTATTTGTAGAAGTGTTGTCACCATAGGCTTTTCCTGTCTTTCTTTTTTTGAAAGGTGGCAGGTGTCACTAGGATTTTCTGCTTATGGAAAGAAGGAAGTTATAACCAGAAGTAAATATGACTACATCCTGCTTACCACCAAACAACTTCGAGGTAAACAAACTATTCTAACTGTTCTCTGAGCCTAAACTGCATAGAAAATGAACTGTTCCAAACAGGAGATTTTATGAACCACCTTCAACTCTCCTATGAAATATGACCTTTCATTTCAATCCAAAAGAACTTTTACAATCTTTTCTCTTATGCCTGAAGAAGGGTGTTTGTGCCCAAAAGCTTGCAATTAAAGAATCTTTTTTTTTTTTTTTTTTTGCAAAAAACAAGTTGGTCTAATAAAAGGTATCACATCTACCAAGAGTCCTGATTCCTTTATATTTAGTCCATGATTTTTTGTATCCAGTGGATTGATAACATGAAGTTTGTAGGCTTATCTGTGAAAGGTATTTTGTAAATTCCCTTTGAGGATTAGAATTGAGATATTGGAGAGAGAGTGGTTTTCTTGTGAAAAATGTGCTCCCACAGGTAATTGGATATGCTTGTCTTTGATAGATTTTTCCGTGTGCATTTATTCTAGTGCACAGTTGTTGTCTAGTTTCTCCTATGTACCTTCCATCAGGGTACTTGGTTCACTGCTTCTAGGAAGATACTTTTCCTGAATTTAAGTCTTGGATTTATCTAATGCTATTGATGTCATGGTCATCTGTCTGTTTAATGTATCTGGTCTTCAGAGAGGCATCTGCACTTCTACCACTGCTGAAGAATGTGCTTATCTCTTAACCTGTATCAGTAAAACTTTTATGATACTTCACACTCTTCAAATCCAATAGGAGTTAGTGATACCAGTGTAAAAAAATCATCTATCTTTCACATTTAACTGCACCTCCTTTATGCTGCTGTCCATAAGGACTAATCCATTTGTACCAGCACTAATTATAACATTTCAAGCCTCTGAACTTTCTAAAAGCTGCCTTTAATGTAAATAAAAATAAGAACACAAAACATCCTTTTCTTAAATGTGTACATCCCCTCAGAATTACAGCTGTGAAGCAGAGGCTGGATGACATGTAGTCCTAGAACCCGGGTAGCTATAAAGTGCAGAATCTAGCAAAACTTTTAATATCAAGGCTAAAGATACATAATTGAAATATTGTAGAATGGGGACTTTACCTTTAAAAAAATATTTTTGTCTCTAACCCTGATAAATTGAAACTGGCCAAAAGATATACAACTTCTACATCTAGGAAAGCTATTTAGATCAGTCTTAGAGGTCTCTAAACTGAAACTGTTTCTGAACTCCACAGTTGGATGTGGTACTAAAAGTGACTGACTTTATAGGGAAAATTATGTATTTTTTTAAAACTCTGTAGTAGCAGCATAACTTTGCATGGGAGGGGGCAATTGAGGTTCTGGGTGCCAATTCAGAATGGCAATACTAAGGTTGCTGCCACAGCCTCTACAGCCCATATTCAAGAAAGCTGCGCTGAGGCAACAGCAGCCCATGCCACCACTGCTGTAGCAGCCCCACCATGGAGAGATAAGTTCTCACTTCTCCCCTTCCCCACTTCACCCAGGAAGCCAAAATTTTAAGCTATGCCTCTGCAGTATAGGCTATTCTTCAAAAAGGTTCTCCAAAATGTATGCCAGAAACAAAATGTGCAATGGTATAGGACAGGGGTGACCAGAGTTACTCACCCTGGGAACCATATCCAATCCTCCACCGAAGTTCAAGAGCTGGAGAGTAGGGGGTGCTGAGTGACCCAGATTGGAGGTGACCTCTCCCCATGGGCACACGCAGCCGAGCTATTCTGGCTTTCCCAGTGGGACGTGCACCCCGGGCTACATGAACAATGCATGCCCCCAGGGGCTGGGCAGTGGTGGTGGTTTCTGTGGCAGGGGAATGGTGGCAGTCAGTGGGGTTCACCTGCAGGTGGTCACGGTGATGTTGGCGGTGAGGGCGTGCCAAGCATGAACTGCCCATAGGCAGCTGTAGCAGCACTGGCGGGGTGGGAGGGGGGAGTGGCAGGTTGCGAGCAGGGTCCACCCGCAGCTGCCAGCGGCCACATCGGCAGCAGGGAGGGGGGCAGCAACTGCCTACGGTGGCTGGCGGTGGCTTTGGCAGCAGCCAGTTTTGGGGTGGGGGCATGTGGCCCGTGCATTGCCTATGCTGGGGAAGTGGCACAGCTGCAGCCCCTTCCCAGGCAGCCTGGTGCTTGAGCTGGGGGTCCCAAAGGGAGAGAAGGAGGGAGGAGGATGAGCTTGGGGCAAGCTCCCTGCAGGAAAAGCCAGAGTAGTGGGAGGTGCCAGGCTGTGCTATTCTTTGGAACTGCCTCAGGGAGAAGTGGACGTGGCTTTGGCCGACTTCTTTATGGTTCATGTGTCCAGAGTCTGGAATACACTGCCCCCAGAGGTGGTACAACACCTTCCCTAGGGATATTCAAAAGATGACTGGACTCGCACCTTGCTGGGTCTTCTGACCTTAGCAGTCTTCCCTGCCTTCAGTAGGGGAACTGGACCTGCTGATCTCTGAGGTCTCTTCTAGCCCCTGACTTCTGTGAATCTATGAACTTCTGGAGAGCTGCAAGTACCATGCTGGTGAGCTGCATGCGGCTCGTGAGCTGCAGCTTGGCCACCATGGGTATAGATGATGCACGAATTATGCTGGCAACCACTTGAAGTGGGACATGGCACTCAGTTGTGTCGCTGTTAACAAAATCTGCTGTATAATATGGAATCTAAGACACTGGTGCCGTACGACTGTAATCTCATTAAATATGGCCAAAAAAATTGATGGATGAAAATTCTGTTCAAATTTTTGCCATTTTTTTCACCATTTTTTGAAGTTCTAGTGATTTAAAAAAAATAATTTAAACATATTTTAGAAATTAAAACCATTTTGACCAATTCAAAAGCTGTTGGGAAGCCGTGAAAAAATCACAAAAATGTTGTGATTTTTTACCCCCTTGCCATTTTTTAAAATTAAAATTCCGATTTTTCACAAAATGTGACCGAGAAAAAAGGATGATTTATAACATTTGGATGATGCACATGCAATATCTTTCCATCTGTATATGAGAGGTATACAGGGTGCATACCTAATATATTAGTTAGATAATAGATTATGCAAGTATGATTCTATACACATAGTATGTAATGAATGCTAGAAACCCTCTTATTAAATATAGAAGTCTCCTCCAGCTGTATATAACTTGTATATTATATGTCAAGAAATTTGATGGCACTATGTACTTTTTCACAGAGAAATACACTGACTTCCCTTCTCCTTATGCTGGTGTAGCTCCATTGTCTTCAGTGATATTATTACTGATTCATACTAAGTTCCAAGTTAGGGGAGAATCAAGCTCTCAGTATTTAGTTGTCAGGTTGCCAAAGACACTGGTGCAAATTAGGGTAACTCCAATGACTTCTGCAGAGCAACACTAGTTTACACCAGCTGAGGATCTGGCCCCATGTCCTTTCCTTATAACAATCCAACACTCACCAATTATGAGGCCCTCAAATGAGCAAGAAGACAAATGTTCCTCATAGCTTTTGAAGCTTTGGCAGACAAGCTGTGAGGACCTTTAGCTGGCACCCATGTCTGGTTCCAAAAAGCCAACCTTGTCACGGCTGCCTTTTTTGCAGCTATTTCTCATTGTATGTCTGTGTGTGTTTCATGATACTTTGCAATACAGATTGACAGGAACCAGAAGCCAGGTTCATCAAAGCCACAGATTTCTGATCCAGAATTAGAGACTGATCTGTGCCAACACAGACCTAGACTGTCCAGATAGACTGAACAGGAGGAAAATGTAATGCCAAAAAGAAAGAAGCTGAAATCTAATTAATCAGAAACAAATAAGTCATCTTAATGGCAGAGCTGAAGAAGTACAAATTTAATTTGAGAGTACCCTATGTTCCATAAGGATGACATTGTGCAGTAATTCTCCTGCCAGTTATTGCCATCAAAATTGCTGAATACTGAAAAACAAATGAGTCATTCCTTCAAACGGTCTCTGGTTTGTCTTCCTAAACCCAAAAGGTTTAAAGCTCTCTCTGCTTCTTGGTTGCAAGTTTGTTCTCCCCTACAGTAATATATTTGCCTTGTTGTTTTTTTTTGCATGACCTGATCTACCTGTGTCTGATCTTGTTAGACTTTCTGTGCCACTGACTGTGTGCGCAATGGAATTAAAATATTCAGAAAATGTTATGGTCTAGGCAGCTAGATGTGGCATGGGAAGGCTGAAAGACCCCCATCCCCATTTCCTCATGTGACATGAGAAATACCCCTTTAGACCTGGGGATGTATGGAAAATGCTCACTGTTCCAGGAGCCATTGGCAAGAACACATATAAGGTTGCCAGACTATCTATACAACCATGCCCTGAATGAACCCTTACCCCTAGACCACCATGTCTGTTCTTCAGAGTGAGCCATAAAAGGCTTGAACAGATACTGGAGAGTAGCTGCTCAATAGATTTCTTTCAGAGGATGGTGGTCCTCCTAAGGCAATGGTTTAGCTTTGTCTCCTTCCTGTCCTGCATCCTGCCTGGCCATATTTCCTGTACTAGGTCTAGAGCAGTGGTTTTCAACCTCTGGTTCATAGACCCTTGGGGTCTTCGGACTATGTCTGAGGGGTCCACGAAAGATGACTATTATCAGTTAAAAATATGTGAATATCCGCACTTACAATTCAAAGGGGTCCACACCTTTTGAAATTTCCAGTGGGTCCATACCTTTATTCAAAAATTTTTAGGGGTCCACAAATTAAAAAAGGTTGAAAACCACTATGCTACAGCCTGCCTACCAGACTCCTGTTCCAAGCTGACCTGTTGGCAGACTTCGCTATCCTATTTCTCAGCTTCCTGACGCTGATGTAGATCCACAGGTGCTGCAGATTTTGGTTTGGATCACTCCGGCTTGCAACCCTGCTTTAATCTGACATTTGAGACACAGGCAGAGCTGTAGCTATTCCCTCTGGCCCATGCTCCAGCAAGTGGATCCAGCTGGGCAGAGAAAGGCAGATATGACTTCCTTTCCTGAGGGAAACTGAAAGGTCCAGGGAGAGCCCTGTATCTCTCTGACAACTGTAGCCTTTCAGGGCTCTCCTGGTTATATGTAGGATGACCATATGGGATCACAGGAAATCCAAAACACTATTCCCCCTCACTCCCTTCACAAACTCAGCAGCACAGCACCTCTTCCAGCCTCTGAGTTAAGCTCTGACGAGTGATGAGATGGGGGTTGGGAGGGAATAGCCCCATGGAAAACAAGAGCCCCGCTGCAGTCACGGGGTGGGAGGGGAGAAAGCTGGGCTGGGTGGGATGGAGGACAGAGTCCCAGGACGGAGCCTAGAGCTGATCCCCCAACACCACTTCCCTCAGGGCAGTGGTCCGAGATGCCCAACCCCCACTTCTGTCCCCCCAAGAAGCCCTGTCCTCAACTGAGCTCCACATGATGACTTCCTGGTCCCGACTCCACTGAGCTGTGTCTCATGCACAGTAGAGTCAGTCAAGGGTGGTTGGTGACGGTGACCGACCAGGGTGCCATCACATGGGGGGCATCACACCTCCCACACACACCAGCACACACAGGCACATGTGTGAGCAGCTCACACCCAGGAGGTGCCAGGCCAGAGCCATGTGGGCAGGTGGCACCAATCCAGGACTTCTGTTTGAATTTTCACCTCCCAGTCGGGACACTGGGACAGCCTAAGAAATCTGGGATTGTCCTGGCCAAACTGGGACATAGGATCACTCTGGTTATATGGTACTGAGGGTCACAATGAGCAGAAACAAATGTCTTTCTACCAGTGCTAAGCAACGCTAATAGAACGCTAGGGAACGAGTCTCGTGGTTCCAGACTGTCCCATGCGCTCCAGAGGTCACCTTTCCTAGCTGCCCTAGTCTTTCTCTCTCTGCTTTTCTGTCTAATTAACTGAAAACAATGTGACGTTACAAACTGCATCCCCAAATGCTTTGTATATTAGAGGAAGAGAGGAGAACTGGTCTTGGGGGTTAACGCAGGTGGTTTAGAAGATCTGGGTTTTCTTCCCAAGCATGCTGCCTGCGTGGTATTGGAAAACATTCTCTATTTCCCTTTCCTTCACTTCTCTATTTATAAACTACTGTTCCCTTCTTCCCTACTGTTTGTCTTTTTGGCCTATTTAGCCTGTTAAACCTTCCATTATATTGGTATAGACACCTTCCTCATTGTGTCTTAAATCTTAGTGTAACTACAATAGAAATAATAACAATAGGAAGCAGCAGCAGTGGATGAGGCACAGCATCAGCCACCATTCTTGCACTCACTTTAAATCATCAACTGGGGCTGTCACCCTGTTCACCCACCCTTAGTTACACTACTGCCAGCAAAGGTAAATGAAGAAGTTAAAATTTAAAATATATTTGTGGCAAATGAGTGAATGAGAAGGAAAGACAGGAGTAAAGTGAAATGTTTTTAGATAAAATATGGAAAGAGATGGTACTGTTGCTCTGTGGGGTCAGGCCAACTCTTGGAATCTCAATATTGCGCTGTTGGGCAGGAGGGTGTGACACAATTGCACATGTACAAACGCACACTACCAGATCAGGCACAAATACATCCAACCCAGCCTAGGCACATGCATACCTATCACCAATTCTAGCACATACACTATACAACCCAAAAGTTAGATACAGATCACTAAATCATATATTATGCACACAATGACATATATGTATACACACACACACACACACACAATCATCAGTTCACACACATAAAACCCACTGACACATACACACAGTAGGTTCCAAGTTAGGAACTTACTTGGAAAGTACAGTGTGTATGTGTGCTCTTGGGGTACCTGGGATACTTGGGGGAAGGTCTAGGTGAGAGAGAAAGAGAGAGTTAAAGTGAAAGTAGGGAATGAAAGTGTCAGAACCAGGGTTAGAACCAGTGGACTACAGAGAAGCTGGCTGAGGAACTGAGGCTTGGGTTTACTTAAGGTAGACTGGGGCTGGAGACTGACACAGACAGCTGAGATATTGGGGAGGCAGATAAGTGGTGGCAAGGAGGAGACAGCCAGGAAAGAAACTGAGGCAAAAACCTGGTTGCTCAGGGGAAAAGGAAAAGGCAGTGGGGATAAGACGGTGGCAAAGAAACAGGGGGTTTGGAGGCAGAAAGGAGCTCAGGACACGTGTTGGAGGTGGCAGTGAGCCGAAAGCAGGAGAGGGAGAAATGAGACAGAAGTTAGAGGGGCAAGGAGCAGAGATTGGAGCAGGGCCAAACCATAGTAAAGCAAAACCCAACTTAGGGCTCCAAATTACAGTTTCATTAAACAGATAACACACTACACAGCCCCATGAAGTTATTGGATCATATGCGCGCATGCACACACACACACACACTGGCAGCAGGAGAAAGAGACTCAGTGGAAGGGTTGAGTCCAGGTAGGGAAGAGAAGCAGAGTCCAAGTCCTTGGTTGAAGAGGGGGTAGGGGGTGATAGCTACCTATCCAGGCTGGAAAGGGGTCCTTGTCCAGTAGGTGTTGTCCAGAGGGGGGTTGCCGGCAGGGCCTCTGGGGGATAGGTGGTGTGGCATGGTGCTGGTTCAGGTGGAGAGGGCGTCCCACTGGGACTTCACTGTCCCTTTTTATAGGGGCAGACCTTGTGTGACTGCAGTGATAGGAGGCATGCCCAGGCAAGGGGCAGCCCCTGGCGCACTGAGCATGTGTGCTCCATGTTGGGATGAGCAGTTTTGGGTGTCTGTAATGGTGGGGTACAATGGTTGAGTTGCTGGTTCTGCAGGGTCTTGTGTCTTTCAAATGCTGGTCTTGTCTCTGTTCCTGGGTGAGGTCTGTGGTTCCTGGATGAATTAATGTGAGGTGATGGCCCAGTCATTACAGGCCATTCAGCAGAGGCCTGCTACCATTGTATTTCAGTCATTCCCAATCACTCCCATTCATCCAGGAACCAATTTGCATGGGAGGGGTACATGAATCATACAGTTGCAACACAGGATGCCTGGGCAGAGGACACAAGGTGGAGGCTTGACCTACAAAATGAAAACTTGACATGACTTACGCTAACTTACATATATAGGCCTAAAACAGTAATCACACAATAATCACAAACATAATAATTATCACTTATAAAACAGTGAGTATCAATATCAAAATAACAGGAAACTTATTTGCTTAGAGAAAAATAAAATTTAGTACCCAAAATAAAATGTTGAAGTTTATCCTACATCTTAGCTTACTTATACTTATGTATAGAGAACAGAAAGGGAGAGAAAAAGTCAGAAATGGTTGGGGAAGAAGAGGGAATGCAGTTTAAAATACAGAAAAAAAGAAAAACTGGGGGTTTTGCTACAGTAGGTAGGCCAACATAGAATGGCCTACTAAGAGTGCCAAAGAGATAGGAACTACAGGGTGCCTAGATGTGTGCATGTGTGCTCAGGGACAGGTGGTGGGCTGTTTTTAATTAGAGCAGTTTCCAGACAGCTGCTGTAATTAAAAAGCCACAGCGTCACACGTATTAAGCCCTTGCACGCTTAAAAATGGCTACAGGATGCTTTAACTACAGGTCATTTGACAATTTCAGTTAAAGTGCTCAGGTGCCAGCAGGGCTACAACCAGTAGCCCTGCTACTGGTTGAACGCAGTGGCCATTTTTAAACCCGTGGGGGGCGTATACAC